>VUQS01060528.1:0-10628 GCA_015108495.1 Heterochromis multidens
TACCACAAAAGACTTCAAGCTGTCATTGATGTTAAAGGAGGCAATACACGGTACTAAGAACTAGGGTATGTAAACTTTTGATCAGGGTCATTTAGATAGTTTCTGTTGTCATTATGATTTAAAAAGGGCAAACACAATTGTTTGATAATAAATGGCTTCACCCAACCACTAACCATGAGTGAAAGAAAAAAATTTTGTATTAAAAAAAAATCACAAATTCTGTCAGGGTATGTAAACTTATGAGCACCACTGTATCTTAAAGATCTCATAGTGCCTTATTGTCCCAATAAAATGCAGGCTTACTTGTGGTTCCTAGGGTATTTAAAAGTAGAATGGGAGGCAGAGTCTTCAGCATTCAGGCCCCTCTACTATGCAGTCTGGATTTAGGAGACAGCCACCCTTTCTACTTTTAAGATTAGCCTTAAAACTTTCCTTTTTGATAAAGCTTATAGATAGGGCTGGATCAGCTGACCCTGAACCATCCCTTAGTTATGCCGCTCTCAGGCTGCTCACCTCTTTTCTCTCCTTGTTTTTATATACCACTATTGCATTTAATCTTTAGCAATTACTAAACTCTGCCTCCCTATCCCACAGTGTGTCTTTTGCTCTTATTTCTTCCCCTCCACACCAAATGCTCATGGCACATGGCTGCCCCTCCCTGAGCCTTGTTCTGCCAGAGGTTTCTTCCTTTTAAAAGGAAGTTTTTTTCATTTTTGTTTTTTTAATTGTTAAGGTCTGTAGCCTACAATATAAAGCACCTTGAGGCGACAGTTGTTGTGCACTATATAAATAAAACTGAAATGAATTCAACTACACACATTATAGGAATTTATAGCTTTTTGTTTTGGTCTCTGTCCTTAATTGTTCTGTTTTTTATACTGTTGAAAAAATTATATCCAAATTTATATGGCTAAATAAGCAGGCTGAACTGTTTTTCCTCAAGATATTTCATCATGAGTATGAAGGTTTGAATTAATTAATCACCATTAATACAACATATTGTAATGACAACATTAGAAACACATGCATACATAAACGTACACTCCTGGAGAGTTTATGTCCTGGAGAGAATTCAGGGACAAACTGAAGAACTAAAATACACTTGCACATTTCCTTATAACCCTTCTGTTTTACAGTACCAAGCAATTTGAACACAGGTGGGTGTCTCCATAGAAACATAAAGCCAACCACGAGGAGGTGCTCAGGATAGTGTGGGTGGAGAGATGAGACAAGCACTGGAATGTAAATCATTATTATCAATAGTGAGATATGATTACAACTTCTTGTATAGAGATGCCTGTGTGTGTGTGTGTATGTGTGTGTGTGTTATCTGCAGTGTAGTTTCTTGTTAGTTTGATTACATTAAAAATATTACAGCTTCTCTGGTTATCCACTTCCATATCATGTGAATATAATTAAGGCCATAATTTGTCAGACAAGAAAGGACACAATTTTTGTAGCTTTGTCTCTGTATACCACCAAAGTGAATTTTAAATCAAAGGAAACACATTTTGGCCACTTGTAAACAGACCAAGGTAGCAAAACAAGTCCAATACACAGGGAAAACAGTTCAGGAGGCCGGCCAGAAGACCAGGGGCGGATTTCTGGAGGCCAACCGGGCCTCGGAGCAAAATCTGAGAGCTGGGGCCAGCAGCAGAGACGGAGCAGTTCTGGGGGCCGGCCGCGGGCCCAGCGGCAGAGAGGGAGCCCCTTGGGTGGCTTGGCATGTGGCCGGCGTCGGCGAAGGAAGTTCTTTGGAGGCCGACGGTGATGGAGAACATCGGGTGGCTTGGCTGGAGGCCGTTGTCGGCGAAGGAAGTTCTTTGGAGGTCGATGACAGCAGCCCTCGGGTTCGGGTGCAGGTGCAGGTGGAGCCGAGGCCTCAGGTTCGGGTGCAGGTGGAGCAGAGGCCTCGGGTTCAGGTTTGGGGACGAGTTCAGGTTGCCCAGAATCCTCGGGGTCGGGGTCAGGTTCAGGTACAGGCTCAGGTAGCTCAGGACCCTCGGGCTGAACAAGCTGGGACTGCGCAGGGTACACAGCAGGCTCTGGTTGCGCCGGCTGGGGCTGCGCAAGTCTAGGTGCAGGCTGAGGACTGTGGGGAAGCCCAGGCACCTCCTCTGAAGGCAGGGACTGTTTAACTGCTGTTACTCTTGGGGCCAGGACTAGTGCAGGCTGGACCCTAGACACCCTCACTCTGGGAGAAGGAACAGGGCTTGGGTCTAGCCGGACACCAGCCGTCCTCACCCGAGGAACTGGTACGGGTGCAACGACGGACTGGTTCCAGGCTGCCCTCACCCTGGGAACCGGAAAGGGTGCAGGGACAGACCAGACACCTGCCACTCCCACCCGAGGGGATTGGGAACGATGACCAGAAGGACCCCTCCTCTGCTCTGAAGGAGGAGATTGGGAAGAATCTGGGAGTACACGCCGAAGATTGATAATTCAAGGAGCTGTGGTTTGCGAAGTATGGTGGCTGTGAAGGCAGAAATAATAACTTTACGTGCTCTAACGTTGGTAGTCTCAATCAGTCTCTGGGAAAGGTCTGCAAGCCTCAAACACTCCACTTTATTTTCTTCCAAGAACACTGTGGCATCCGCTGTGTCCATTCTGGTCAGAGTGTTCTGTTAGGAATGGTAAATGAGCACCCAAAATTGCAGACACGGAGGCAGGTGGAGGTTAATGAGCCTATTATTGAGCTGAAGCAAAACTAGTGTAACTTACTAGAGCTGAGATACAGGAACACCAAGAAATTGAACAGTACACTCTGACAATGGACAAGGGGAGATGGAGACAATAAATACACAGGATAATGAAAGGACAGAAAGCAGGTGGGGAAACAGCTTGAAACAATCAAGGAAGATGAAACAAGGGAAGCAAAACTAAACATAACACATACGAGACAGGCTACCAAAATAAAACAGGAAGTAACAGAACATGAGGCAGAAACAGACTTGACATAAAGGCTAAAGGTAAACAAACAAAGACCCGACAGACTGGGGAGACTTGACACAAACCAGGCAGACACAGGGACGTGACAGAAGAAAAAAGGACAAGAGAGGGGCCTAACACTGTTATAGAACTAGAACATAAAAATACTTCACAGAACCAAAAGTATAATAAAACCCCCAAAACTCAAAGCACAAGGACTATAGACAGGATCCTAACACTTCCAGCTCAGCTTTTTCCCTACCAGAACAGTCCAGTTTGAAGATCTCAAATGGACTCCGTCCTCACACTGGCTAGGGATAGTACTTTTGTCCTTTTCAGTTGAAAAATTTGAGGGTGGAGAACACAGAAAAGGACAAAAATTTAAAAAAAATAGGAAGAAAAAAGGGAGGAGAGGAAGACAAACGCAGAGAAAAAGGGAGGCTGATGGTGTGATTGAGAAAGAGACTTGCGAGGAAACATGAGATATGCATGATTTCTTCCCAGTCACCTTCAAATTTGGTCAACAGGAGATGAGCTGATAAACACACACACATACAGTGACAAATTGTCTCAGAGCATTAGTACATCATGGGGATAAGAGGATGAATTTTCTGTCTTAATTTGGGTGAATGATACAGCACTCCAAAATAATTTCTTATTGAATCCGACTCAAAAACACTTGGAAAACCTGGAAAGCTTTTGTGTCCCAGTTCCATAATAAACTCCTACTCACACTACAAGCAGTGATGAAGAGTAAGTAGCCCACTGAATGCATTTACTGCAAACTTGGTGTTGAGGTACTGGACTTGAATATTCCCAGTTTATCTGACAGCTATAGCTTTTAGTTAAAGTTCTAGTTGCTCCTAAACTTTTCATTTCAGATCCTGTGAGCTGACTGGCATTCCACATCGCAGGTGTCATGGTTCCTGGACCCAGTATTTTGAGTTTTGTACTTTTTCTGTAGTCATTGGTTTGTTTTCTTTATATTGCTAGTTTTGGTTTCATATTTAGTCTATTCCTGGTTTCAGTTTATGTGACATCTCCTTTTTCCGTATGTCCAGTGTTTTCCTGTGTAGCTTCCTAGTTAATGATTCCTATTGTCTGCCTAGTTGAGTTTCTTGTATTTTTGTGTTGTTTCACTGCTATAAGCAGCAATAAAGCTGCCCTTAAGTTCAGTCCTGCTTCAGAGTCCTGCATTTGGGTCCTAACTCTGCCTGCTTCACACAGCGTCTCATGACAACAGGAACATTTGCCTTCAAAATTTTCAAAAGCTGTTTGTGTCCCAAAGAGGTCAAATATACCCAAAATTTCACAAAAAAGCAAAAGAAGAAAAACAAATTGCTTCTATCAAACTCATTTCTAATATCAGTAGGCTTTTTCAGTGAAAAAGATTAAATAAACCATGTCGTCTCTCATTCGCACCATCAGCCTTTTTATCCTCAGTTATCTTACTCGCCTCTCTCTTTTTTGTTCCTCTATTTTTTTCTGTGCAACAGCTTACAGCAGTGAAACAACACAAAACTGGTCAACACAGTGGAGCAATTAGGAGCTGAAGAGGCAGATATTCTTTTTTAATCTCAAAACAAAGTTAAAGACGACACATTTTACATCAGTACTGATCAGGTTGTTCTAAATATGTATGGTAAATTTTATTTTATTGTTACTTTGTGTTTACTGATGTTTACAATGAAAGAGCCCATGTTTTTCACACAAGGGGCAAATAAAAAGAAAAATAACTTTTTCTATTAACATTGGCTAGCCAGTGCTAGTTCATCTTAGCATAACATAGGACTCAAAGTTAGTAAGCTGTAGCTAGACAAGAAGCTGTCCTGGTCTTTAAAAACACTAGCTGGCAGGAATTGTCCACTGACACATACAACCATGCACAACTAGGTTTTGGACACCAGCACAATTTTTATACTTTGGGCCCTGCATGCCATCACAATAGATTTCTAACTACAGAATTCAGTTTTAATTGAAGGGGTTAATAAAATATTCTGAGGAATTTCAAAATGTTGTCTACATGTTCCCATATTGTCAGGGGCTCACGTTTAATTGAATAATTCACTTGAATTAAATCTAATTCACTCCATCAAAAAAGCCTTTATCAGTGATGCTATTTTGATAGAACTGCTACATAGTGTATCGATTTTAAACAGCTGGAAGAAAGTACTGTGAGCACCATACAAGTTCAAAATGTTTAATTGTGTCTAGCTAGTATGAAACCTTAGGTCAGCTTTAGCTAATTCTAATCACCCTATATAGAAAAGAAATAGAATTATCCATCTTCTCCAGTAAGTGTTTCATATAATCCTTTTAAAAGTGATATTTCTCAAAGTGTTTAATTTGTTCTCCTTTCTCAGAATACAGGGAAAGAATGGATAACAATGGGGTAGCATTTCAACCTCATTCAAAACAATGGAGACATGGTTAAAAAAATAAACTAGCAACTGGTCGTTGAGTTAAGTTTAAGATTATTTTCAAACTACTTATCCAAAATTCACTCACTGATAAGAAAAAACACCTAATACTCTTAATCCAATGTATGCAAGTGTCCACTGTGTCCACAATTATTAAGCAAGTGAGTATTTTCACCTCATTATTTCTATGCATATTTTCTAACTCCAAGCTACATAAACTCTAATGCTTGTTGGATTTAAGCATTCTCAAGTGATGTGTATTTGTGTAATGAGGAAGGGTGTGGCCAAGAGTGATAAACACCTTATATCAAGGTGTGCATTATTATTAGGCAGTTTCTTTACCTCAGGTAAAATGGGCCAAAAAAGGGACTTAACGGACACCAAATGATCAAAAATTGCAAAAAGTCTTTGAGAAGGATGCAGCACTCTTGAAATAGCTAAGCTATTGAGGCATGATCACCGAACAATCAAACGTTTTGTTGCAAATGCTCAACAAGGTTGTAAGAAACGTGTGGAGAAGAAAAAACACAAATTAACTGCAAGAGATTTGAGAAGAATTAAACATGAAGCTACCAGGAACCCATTATCCTCCAGTGCTACCATATTTCAGAACTGCAATCTACCTGGAGTGTCCAAAAGTACAAGCTGTTCAGTGCTAAGGAACATGGCCAAGGTAAGGAAGGCTGAAACACGACCACCACTGAACAACATACACAAGTTGAAATGTCAAGACTGGGCAAAGAAATATCTGAAGGCAGATTTTTCAAAGGTTTTATGGACAGATGAAATGAGAGTGACTCTTGATGGACCAAATGGATGGGCTCGTGGCTGGATCACGACTGGACAAAGGGCACCACTTAGAGTCAGACGCCAACAAGGTGGAAGAGGTGTACTGGTTTGGTCTGCTATTATCAAGGATGAGCTAGTTGGACCATTTCGGTTGAAGATGGACTTAAACAAAAAAACCCAAACCTACTGCCAGTGTCTAGAGGACACTTTCTTCAAGCAGTGGTACAGAAAAAAAGTCACCAGCATTCAAGAAGGCCATGGTTTTTATGCAGGACAATGCACCATCACATGTATCCAAGTAAATACTAGCCAGTAAAGGTCTCAAAGATGACAGAATAATGGCATGGCCCCCTTTCTCACTTCTCCCCCTTCTGACTTAAATCCTATTGAGAACTTGTAGGCCATTCTGAAGCGTGAGATTTACAGAGAGGGAAGACAAGACACCTCTTCAAACAGCATTTGTGAGGCTGTGGTTGCTGCTACACAAAAAAATTGATGGTCAGCAGATCAGGAAATTGACAGACTCTTGATGAAAGGTTGATTGCAGTCATTGAAAAGAAAGTTGACTATATTGAATGCTAAATATTTTTGAGATGTTAAAAGTGTTCATTTGTTAATTTTGAGTTTTATATTTGTTATCCCCCGCGACCCTGAATTGGATACGCGGAAGAGAAGATGAGATGAGATATTTGTTATCTTTCCTCTACAAAATGAAAATAAACAAGATGGGAAAATTGTGCACACATATGTATTCCCCTGAGAATGTTCAAACTTACATTTCCTTTGTTAAACATTCAGGTTTCAGGTTTATTAACAATTTGAATTTACTGAGAGCACTTGATTTGTTCCATAGTAAAATTAATCCCCAAGAATACAACTTGCCTAATAATTGTGCACATGGTGTATATGAGATGCAATGCATGTTTATTCCCTTGTGTCAGCATCTTGCATAACATACATTTGGTCTTTATTTATGAAATGAGCCCAAACATCAGGGAGCAAACTATAATTAGTAACTAATAACAAGGTAATGATTCCTTCTTGGCACTTGGTATCTAAACATGCTGTAAGCCCAAGAGGCAGAGAGATCTCTGTGTTTTTGTGCATAAAGTGTAGTGAATGTGGAACCTGGCACTTCATTTTACCATTCAACATTTACATGACCCACAGTGAGTCTCTGATAAACCATTCAAGCACAATACAGACACATTCTTATTCCCTGACACACTTGCTTAAGCATGTACACTCTAATGACGGCTGATTGTGGCTCAGGAGGTTGAGCAGGTCATCTACTGGTTGGTGGTTTGATCCTCGGCACTTTCTCCAACAAACTGATTCAGCTCTTTCCTTTCAGTTACATGAACTTTTTTATACCACATATAATAAAAGTATTATAAAGAGGTGTTGTAACTTCAACTGCTGTAACAAAAGAATTTCCCAAATATGGGATAAATAAAGTATTTCTTAATGTTGTGCCTTGACTAAGGGTGGCCGAGACATGTGGCTGCTTGGGACTTCCCCAAGTACCAAGCAACAATGACTTTATGAAATGAATATGTGGTATTTATTAATCAACAATTTCACAAATACAGGAGTACAAATTAATGTCAGGGTGTGCCAAGACCAAAACAAAACAAATCTGTCTACAAATACAAACCCAGATAACCTTACCAAAAGAAAAACAAACCAAAGTACAACAACATACTTTCCTAACCAACATAAATGACATAAACCTCTTCAAAATAAAAGACAGGCTCACCTCTATTCACTTTCAGTTGTCATGTGCTTTGTGTTCAAAGTACACAACAGGAAAAAGATAGTTCAGATAATCAGGGGTTATCTGAATGTCATGTGACGGTTGTGTGCAAACAGTGACCCGAAGTGCAGGACTTGGAGACAGGGCTGAACTCAAAACACAGCTTTATTAGCTGGCAATAATAACAAAACATAAAACAGAGCAGAGCTGGAGCAATCTGACTAGAAAAACTAACGTTGAGACAGACGGGGGAACACACAACATGAGGGAGATCGCGACAACGGACTGAAGGAAACTAAGGGCTTAAATACACACGAGGCAATCAGAGAGATGGAACACACCAGGGAACACAGGTGAACTAAATCTGACAAACAAGACGGGAAGCAAAACTGAACATACGCACACGAGACAGGGGACTAACAAAATAAGACAGGAAGTAACACATGCATGCTGAGACTCAGACTAAGACATATGAACTAGACGCTGGGACAGGGGATAAACATACATGGAGACATGACAGACTGGGAGGATTGAAGATAAACAAGCACTGAGACGCTGAAGACAGAACATGGAGATGAGACTAGAACAGACTGGACACAAAAGGGGAACCAACGTAATAAAACAAAAAATCAAGAACTATAAATAAACTCAGAGGCACTAGAGAATGAGAAACTCAGGAACTAGAACATAAAAGATCTCTTAATTCTAAGCAGATTAATCAAAAGTTCAGAACAACTCAAAATACTGGGTCATAGACCCAGGACCATGACACTGAACTCTCTTATGGTTTTCTCAGCTTCCAGATCAAAACAGGAGTGAAAGAGGGTTGTGTAATGTTTGCAACACTCTTTAATCTAGTCATCGATTGGATAATGAAGAGAAACAGTGAGGGCTCTGTTGGACCATATTCTCTACCCTGTGAGATCTGGATTTTGCAGGTAATAAAGCCTTGCTATCTCTCACTCACAAACACATGGAGGAGAAGATTGATCAACTATGTGACTATGGAGGGTAAAATAACTCAGCCAAGAGAAGATAAAACAATGATTCTCAACATAGACACATTGAGAACCCAGCTTTTCCATTGAGAAGCTGACTAAGGAAAGACAAAAATGGAAACACTAAATAATAAACACTAAATAATAGGTGAACCCAATACACTTGGCATAGTGGGGCTAATCAGCCATCTGCACTATCCTGTTTATGCCAGAAAGTTGATTCTGTGTTTTCAATGGGAGAAATGTTTCGTCACTCATCCAAGTGACTTCTTCAGTCTCAGCTGACTGCAGGTTTCCCCAACATTATCAACAGTACATCTGTGAATAGTACTCATGGCCATTGATCAGTGGTCATGACAATTTACATAATAATGATCATGAAACTGACCTTACGGTCCATTGTTAGTCAGTGGTGCTAGTTTTAGTCATTATGCAAATGTACTGTTTTTAAGGTTGGGAAAACCTACTGATAACTATATGCATGCTATGTGGTCCTGTACGCCTGTTCAGAGGTTCTGGCAGAGGATGTGTGAAGAGTTATCCACATGGTTTAGTTACTGTATCCCAACCTCACCCAAACTGTGTCTTAGGTGACGTTAGTGAGTTAGGTATGGAAGCAAATACATGACACATAGTCCTTACTGCTTTATGCATTGCTAAGAAAACGATCCTCATGAATTGGAAAGCAAATAACAGTTTGAGTATTACTCAATACAGAAATTTACTTCTAGACCACATTAGTTTGGAGAGAATGTCTGCCTCTTCAAAAAACCGACTGGATGAATTTATTTCTCTCTGGTCCCCGCTGATCAATTCCATTACTTAGTTGGGGGTGATCGGCTGTAGTCTCGCCTCCCTGAGTGCCTGCGGGCGGTTGGAGGTGGTCTCTGGGACTATGGGTGTCTGGCGGCTCCCTGTGGGCTGGAGGGCTGCGGCTGCTGTTTCGGTATGTCTGGGCATCTGCCTCGGTTGGTGGTGGCGGGGGGCCGGGGTGGATCTGCCTTGCGGTACTTGAGGTGTGGGGCCCGGGGTGCTTGTGGTGGTGGGTCGTGGCCCGGGCCGGGTGGCTGGTCTCTCCTGTGCGGGTCCGGGTGCCGGGCCTGGGGCCCTGGTGCCCGGTTTCTGGTTGGGTCCCTTTTGTGTGAGAGTGGTCTGCGCCCTCTTGGCCACTCTGCCGTGCGGGGTGGGTTGGCCCACATCAGGGTGTCCGGTCCTTGCCTCGGGGCCTCTTGGGTGCCCGCAGGCCCTTTGGGGGGGCGGGGCGTTCAGGTGAGGGAGCAAAAATTGATGGGTGTAGCTTGTCTTATACCCAGACCAGTCTGTCTTGTCCCTCTTTTGTCGACTGAGTGGATGAATGGTGGTTGGATGCAGTGTGGAGATGAACCCCAGAACTGCATTTTGCATACTGCAGGATATCCTTTGCGGTGGGGGCGGTGGGTGCTGACCTCAGGCGCGGTGGGGCCCCTCGGTGTTGTCATTGCGGGTCCTAGATCTGCCTTCCCTCGCCCTGCGGTGGGGTCTGGGGAACAGGGGTGCCTACTGAGCCAGCTGGCTCTCTCCTCCTGGTCATATATTTCCTGCCCCCCCCCCCATTTCCTCAAACAATACATCACTCACACACGTAGGGTCCTGGGGGGGGGGTCTTGCCACGTAAGCCGCAGTGGGTAGGGCCACTCACATGGCTTTGCTGGCTGTGCTGAGCGGTGACCTGCCCCTGCTTTTTTTAATTACACTATA
>VUQS01060530.1:0-10714 GCA_015108495.1 Heterochromis multidens
AGTTGTAAAAAAACAGAAATTTCTATAGTCGATAGTGAAAAACATAATATTTTCTGTCATTTAATTGTTTATTACTTAATTACTTTGTGTAGTATGAATGGCCATAAGGGAGGTTTTTATCAGTAAAATACAGTTAAAAGTCCAAAATTTATGCTTGTGCTTGTTTGTGGTTTGTAGCAGCAGATCAAACAGGTTAAGAATTATAAACGGCTTCAAGCGCACATTCAGGCCTGTGAGACTCATTTAGACTCTCAGACACTGATCATGACTCTGTGGTACATGCACACGTTTCTGCATCTCTGCCATTCAAACACACTTTGTATATAGTTTATTTTATGTAATATTCAATAGTGAACCGTAAATTTTGTCTTTTTCAAGGAAGCAATTTTTTATTCAGTGTTTTCATAACAGCCTTATTTTTATGCATTTACTACTAATAGGAGAACATACATGAGGTTTAAGGCCTGGACAAAAGTTTGAAATCTTTTGTCCTCCACAATGGAAAATGGCTGAAAATCAAAATGGGTATAATTTTAGCTGCTCCTGATTTTATAGATTCTGCACTCTGCTTTGCAGTCTCCAATATCACTGAAATGCAGTCAGATGCTGCTCATTTTACGTTTTCACTCATTTCTTCACTTTTTCCCGACACGCTTGCATTTAAATCCGGCTCCCAGTCTCTCTGTATACCTGGTCTGTACCACTACACTCGCTGTCTTTGGAACGTGTCTGTCATTTTTATGACAGACATAAAAATATGTAAGCTACCACACCATAAAAATTAAACAGCCATGTGATAAAAAGAGTAAAGTAAAATCCTGTAGTCAGCTATTAGAAATATGACTGTTAAGTTAAAGCAAGGACACACTTCTTCCAGGAGAACATCTTCATCTGCAGTCAAATGCTTTGTCACTGAGCTCTATCACTGTCTAAGTTGTGTGTAAACTAAATAAACAACAGATGTCAAATTTTTGCACCACACTGTTCAGCTACTGTATAATTTTTTGGGGGGTTTTTTGTATCCAACAACTCTACCTCCTGCTGCTAAAAAGAGCTTTTGGAGGTGTTTTTTTTTGTTCTGTTTCGTCCTGAAAGACCTGCAATGCAATTCACTTGTAGCAGCTGTGGCTCAGGTGGTGGAGCTGTTTGTTTATTCGTTAAAGGGTTGGTGGTTTGATCCCAGGCCTCTCCTGCCCAGTCCTGTACAAGCAGCATGAATGCTGGACATTATAGGTTAAATTGTCTCATGTGATTTTGCTTTGGTTCTGCACCTGTATATGGGGTATAGTATTTATAACTCTAAACTCTAACTAAATGATTAAGCATACACTGTTATCAACATATTATGATCAAAATGATTATTACAGTGTACAGGCTCAAGGACCACTTACTTTTATGATGAATCATTTTTAAGTTCAATTTATAACTGCACACAAAGTCAAATATCATGTATTATATGTGATTATACACATACGATTAAGGACATATTGCACTCTGGCCTGGACAGACAAGCCTCCAACTTGACTGGTTTGCAGATCCATAGAAGTGAGAAACTGGCTGAAAAGCTACACTGTTATCACCATATTTAAGCAATATTGTCATTAAAATCCTGGGCCTTTTTGCATCTCTTCAAAGCACATCAGTCAGCTTGAAATTGATTTTAAAGATTGGCACATATCCAAACTGATGTAGGGTGAATGGCAGGATACACTGCCCTGTTCTGTTTAAGACTTTGTATTTACATAGTCTGTCTCCAGCTCCATTCACTTGTATTTTGTGTGCAATTCATTTTCCAAAAGAGAGGAAAAACACACAATAAACATAAAAAGTTAACTATGCATTTTTTTATTCATAATATTTATGTATATATTTACATATGATATTGTGATAATACCGTTATTATTGATTCTTTTGGCTGCAGTGGTTTGTGGTTATAATGTTGATTCATGACAGGCCTATCGCCAACAATGAAAAACATATAAAAGCACCACACCACAAAAACTAGAATAAAGCAGCTTTGTGATAATAGTAGTAAAGTAAAACCTGTTTTTATCTTGCATTTCAGGGAAATCATAATGAAGTCAACAAAATATGCTTTTATAAGTTCTTTTTTGTTGTTTTCTGTCCTGAATGCTCCTCAGTAGGTCTGGTCAAGCTGGTCTTGAATGGTTTGATGTTTGAAGTAAGTCTATATTTCTAGGAAGAAACAGTTTAATCATTTTTTCTCCATTTAAAAGCTTTTCCAAGAAATGCAGCCTTCTTTTCCCTTATAAATGGCACCACTGGCAAATCTTTAATGAATACAGCGCATTCATAACCAGTAACACATAAACCACCGACCTCACCAAGATCTGAATAACATCTCTGTGTAACGTAAAACACATTGCACTTGTATCCCAAATGATTACTGAATATAGTGGCAACTTAACCAGAGAAGCAACAAATATTGATCTTGTTCATTATCAAATGAAATGACCAGAAAACACTTGTGAAGTAAACAGGAAGCATTTAAAAAAGGAAATCCCTCTTTCCTTCATATATATATTTGACATTAGCAACACTATAAATGTGTTTTTTAATGCCTTATCTGTTGCTGTCTATTCCAGGAGCATCCTTTCTCAAATAAAAAATGGGACACTTGTTCAGTTGTTGGGAATGGTGGGATCCTGTCTGACAGCGGCTGTGGAAAAATGATTGATTCAGCTGACTTTGTTATCAGGTGAGAAAAGTGTCCAATGTACACCAAATTCAGAGTGGAAATTCCATGTAACCATTCCTGTGTCTTCTTTGTTGGTTGTTCAGGTGCAACCTACCTCCTTTGGAAAATGGATATGAGAAAGATGTTGGTATCAAAACTAGCCTTGTGACAGCAAACCCAAGCATCTTCTTACAGAAGTGAGCAAGAAAAGGAATCCTTGTCACCTTACATTACTTATGAGTTGTTGCTCCAAATCAGCTGTTTCTTTTGTGCAGGTATGGCTCGCTGATGGGACGTCGCCGTCCATTCGTGGAGAGTCTTCGCAAGTATGGAAACTCTTTGCTGCTCCTTCCTGCCTTCTCCTTTGGCATAAATACTGCTGTGTGTCAGCGGGTTGCATATACAATAGAGGACTTTAAAAGCCCTATTCAACCTGTTTTCTTCAACCCTCAGTACCTTCAGAGTCTGGCCCAATTCTGGCGCTCTAAGGGCCTGAGGGAAACGCGGCTCAGCACTGGATTAATTATGGCTAGCATGGCCCTAGAATTCTGTGAAAATGTGCATCTGTATGGATTTTGGCCCTTCAGTAATCACCCATATGGCTTGTATACCCTGACTAACCACTACTATGATGACAAACCAGCTAAAACAAGTTTCCATGCAATGCCAGCTGAGTTCGACCGCTTGTTGCAGCTGCACACTCAAGGAGTACTCAGGCTTCACCTGGGAGACTGTAAAACAGATAAAAAATAGTTCCCAGGGACAGTGACTGGTTTTATCCTGAGACTACAGAAGCAAAGTGCCTTCTCAGTAGCCTCAGGATAAAACCAGTCACTTAAATAATTTCATATATATTCATATCATTTTTGGCTGGTGGAAGGATGGAAAATGGCCAAGTAGACACCTTGCTGAGCCTACCTACCAGCAACCAAGACATTTGCACTGAAAGAGTGCATCGTCGACCCTATTTATTACATAAATGTTCGATCTCGAGTCTGGAATTATTTTAATGTCAGTGGGATGCCTTTGTAAGGCCATTGCTCTCTACATTCTAGTGCCTTATGAAAAATTTGTCTCAACCTGTATTCTGAAATACCTCCTTTCCATGAAGATGTTCATGCTGAAGAAGTTGAATGTAAGGACATTCTTATTTTGACACACTCCATATTTTGACATTTTGTTAAAATATTTAACCACTTTGAAAAGTATTTTGGTACCAGCTGGGGATGAATGTATAGTGCCTGATAAAATCACACAAATGTGTGTTACGCCATGTCACCGCAGTGACAAGACAGGGATAGATACCTTACTGCCACAAAGTGGCATAATTGTAAAATTTGCACTTTGGGTGAAAATTGTTGCTCATAACAATTTCTTATGCAAAATTTGTATCAATACTTTGGTGAGTCTGATGTAACTGGATTGTTGCCTTTTATGCTGGTATTTTTAAAGTCTTAACAATGATTTTTGTTATGCTGAAATACCCTAATCAGCCACAATGTTAAAATGACATGCCTTCTATCATTTAGGTCCCTCTTGTGCTTCCATAACAGCTTTGACCCCTGGGGCATAGACACAGGACCTTTATGGGTATCCTGTGGTGTTTGGCAACAGGATGACAGAGGTGTGGGGCACTGTGGATTAGGCATGTTCTGGTTCTGTTCATGGGTGCTTCATCAGAATAGGATACTAAGACACTAAGACCCGAGATTTCCCAGCAGAACATTGCAATGTAAAGCTGTGAATTAAAACACCTGACAACTCTTGGTGTAGCAGTTGTAAAATATTGTGAACATTTGTTAATTTGTTTTTTCATGAAAAGTATGAGATGAGAGGGAAAATTAAGTTCAAGTGAAAAAATATTTATTAAAAAAGTGATAGTGATGTGATTGTGATAGTGAGTCTGGTGGTCTGGTGGCATTCACTCGTCTAACTGGGTGGCAGAAGATTTCTCCAGACATGTAAGTTCCATGATTTAGTATCATTGAGTCATTAAGTGCCTAAAAATTTGCCAAGATTTGCTATGAAAATGTAACATATTTTTTTCTTGGACTGTTTTTTTTTTGGGGGGGGGCTCATTTTGTTCTCAGTGTATATTTACATATATTTATATGTATTTTTTTCTATTGATTCTCCTGTTTTGGTTTTTCAAGACCAAGGTGAACAAGAAGTATAGCTAATGTTAGAAAGTCCTATGACCGGATATTTTAATTACTGTAGCAAAGATGACCATTCCACTTCCTGATGAGTGATGCAGATCTGAGACAGAAAAGAATTACAGTTGAGGGATATGCAAGCTTATAAACAGCTGTAATCAACCAAAGATAAAATTGTAGATTCTTAGTAGATGTTCCACATGGGTCTTAAGAGTGAGCGCCTCAAACGTTTAGTTTTATCATTAAAACATAAATTGCCTATGTTTTAATGAGATAGACTTGAAATAAATCAAAAGAAGACAGCAATTTTGCAATGTCCAGATAAAGGGAAAAGCCCTTAAGCGGCACATAAAATAGTGTCATCTGTGTAAAAATATACACTACAGATTTATTCTTTATATATATGGTAAATAATAGAGATCCAACAATGTATCTCTATGGAACTCCTGTACAGACACCTAGGGCACTTGACTTAAAACCCTTTGAGATACTACCTGATGTCTACTGGAAAGCTAGTCATAAAACCATTTAATAGTCTCCTCATCAATTGAGCATAGTTTTTCCAATAGAATACCATAATCTGCTATATAAGTTATTTTGATAAGTGCAACACCATACCCACAATTATCAACATCTTCAGTGATTACTGATAAGAGTGCAGATGTTGCAGCTGATTTTGTGTAGTGACAAGATCTAAATCTTGTATATAGTTTACTGATTGTAAAATGTTATTTGGCTCCACATGCAGTTTTATTTGAGAATTTAAGTGAGTTGCTATGAAAACTAAATTTCTAGACTACTAGAATTTTGGAAGTTTACTTTCTGCAAGTGATACATTTTTGCAAGTTTCTAATGGGAAAATGGTCTAATTTGCAAATTAGACCATTTGCCCCACAAACTCCACAGACACACAAATCTCGCTTCTAACGATAAGGTTAGAGGGGACCTAGACATTTAAACCTTGTTTCAGACAGCTGGAGACACCATGGCCTGGTAGCTGTTCCTGTTATACTTTGAAGTCTGCTACCAGAGGTGAATGTGTAGTTTGTGCATTGTAATGTAGCATCTTTGTAGATAAGTCTGTGCAGTGACAAAAAACTGGCAGGCACACGGACGCCTGCATGGATCCTCATGATCACATCTGATCATGAAATTGATGTCACTCTGACCCAGGTGGACCCCAGCGGATGGGGAAAGTATAACCAAGGCCTTAGATATTGTATTTATTAAATGGTTGTTAAACATGTTTCACATTAAATGAACGATGGTTTCACAACAATTTACATTTATTATGTGTTGATTTTAAATATAATTGTTTGGGAAGAATTTTTGAAAGTTTTTGAAAGAACTCAAATGCAATTCCAGAGCAGACAATGATAAATAAAAATATGATTGGGTTTTGTAATAAGTCTGAGGCATTCATTTTCTTGGTGCCTAAAATTGTTTGTGATGCAGACTGATGACTGATAGTTTTGGTTCTCTCCCAGGCTGCATCCTTGACAATGAGATATTGGAAATGATTGAAGAGAGCCAAGGATTTATTTTTATTTTGAAAATGTGATTGGGAGCATGCTTCTTAAGTACACACAAAAAAAGAAAGTGACTGTTGTTGATCCCAACAAGCTATGTTGGGATCAAAAACATTTTCCTTTTATATTCAGGTCAAAGTTAATTATAATGTTTAAAACTCCTTTTCTTTATTAATCATGGGCAGCTGTTCTGAACCTTCAGGTGTTCTGAAGGTTATGAGATTTTCGGACACTTGCAATCGTTCAATGGTCACTGATGTTTTGAAGAAAAACTGTACTAGTGGGATAATTAAGTAGATTCTTTGTTAATAAATGATTTAAAAGAATTTAATTTATTTTGTTGTGTCTTGTAATGCAGCAGAGCTTTTTGACAGCTAATCTGCATTCAAGTCACCCAAAAAAAACTAATAGAACAAAGGTGATGATAATAATTTGGCACTTTCTTACAGGAGGCTCACCGCTTACAGAGGGAGGATGATGATGAATACCAATAACAGTAAAATGCTCACTCCTCCCAGGGTATATCATCTTCTTTCGGCTACTCCCTTTTAGGGGTTGCCTATCTCTAGCATTCCCATATGTCACACCAACCCTCAAATCTTATCCATCCTGGTCACTCACAATGAAAACCTTAACATCTTAACAGCTCTGCCAGTTCCAGTTCTGCTTCCTCTCTTTTTATTAGTGCTACCGTCTCCAAATCATACATCACAGCAGGTCTCACTACCATCTTGTGAACCTTTCCTTTCATTCTTGGTGCTGTCCTTCTGTCACAAATCACCCCTGACACTTGTCTCCACCCACTCCACCCCGGCTGCACTCTCTTCTTTTCCACTCTTGTTCATTGTCCACTGCTTTGGATGGTTGACACTGAGTATTTAAACTCATCTACCTTCACTTTCTCTAGTCCTTGCATGGTCACCTTTCCACCTGTCTCCCTCTTATTCACACACATGTATTCTGTCTTGCTTCTAATGACTTCCTCTTCTCTCCAGAGCATACCTCCACCTCTCCAGGCTCTCATCAACCTGCTCCCTACTCTCTCTACAGATCACAATGTCATCTGCAAACATCACAGAGACTAGAGCTAACTCAGAGTCAATCCCTGATGTAATCACACCCACACCTTGAACCTATCTGTAACTCCTACCACACACTTCACCACTGTCTCGCTGTCCTCATGCATGTTCTACACCAGCCTCACATACTTCTCTGCCACTCCTGAATCCCTCATAAAATAACACAGTTCATCTCTTGGCACCCTATCACATGCTTTTTCTGGATCCACAAAGTTACAGTGCAATTCCTTCTGACCTTCTCTATACTTTTCCATCGACATTCTTAAAGTAAACATCTTTTTTTTTTTTTTAATTTAATTTGACCTTTATTTATACAGGTAATCCTATTGAGACTTGATGTCTCATTTACAAGAGAGACCTGTTTCAGACAAGCGTAATAAAATAGCGAATAAATTGCCAAGTGTTTACACATTCATATTAAAAACAAGTTTCCAGTGATGATTTCATAAAATCATTTATACATCTTTTAAAGTCTACGAGCAAAATCAGTTGAGAGAGCTGCAAATTCTTCTGTAATGTATTCCATGAAGACGGGACAGAAAAGGAGAATGCCTTCTTTCTGAGCTCTGTACGAACTGATCGAACAATGAATGTAATGAAGTTCTAAGAACGCAGACTATGATTAAACTCTTTACGTAACATGTAATCTGATATATAAGAGGGGAGTAAACCAGAGATACATTTATAGATAAAATGATACCAATGAACTATCCTGCATGAGGCCAATGAGGGCCAATCAAAAATATTTCCTCATCTTATATTGTAAGTACACTGTACTTCGCGGGCCATATTATGGAGTGACTTAACCTTGCCTAACTTCCAGGTATTTTAAAGGAAAGGAGACACAAATTATACTTTTAAGTAGTTTAAAATACAGCTTAAGTTAAAAATTACAATTGAATAATAGAAAATTCATCATCAACATAATGAATATTAAATAACGATGTAAAAAAAATAAAGATGTAAAAAGGCAAGGTTGAGTCACTCCATAATACAGCCTGCGCCCCGAAAAGTACAGTGTACTTACAATGTAAGATGGGGAAATATTGTTTGTTTTTCCTGAAAATTACCATGAAATTATTCAGTACTTAAAATTACTTAAGCAGTACTTAAGATTACTTACGCCGTACTTAAAATTACTTAAAGTAAAATTTGTGTCTCCTTTCCTGCAAAATACCTGTAGCTTAGGCAAGGTTAAGTCACTCCATAATACGACCCATGTGCCAGAAATTACAGCGTACTTACAACATAAGATGAGGAAATATTGTTTGTTTTTCTGGAAAGTACCATGAAATTACACAGTACTTAAAATTACTTACACTGTATACATAGGGTAATTATGCTGTTAGTCGCGGGCCGCATTATAAAGTGTTAACAGGGATTTTTTTTTTGGACCTTGTGGTTTGCAGAGTGGGGCACTGTGGATTGGTCTTGTTCTGCTGCATCCTATGGTTGCGCAATCAAACTGGGATTTTTCTTGCTCTATTAAGCTAGTTCTGAGGGGTTTTGTGGTGTAGTAAGGCACACTAATGTGTTTGGAAAAGCTGCTGCCATCCAGAACTGCCTTTCCTAAGATCTTGATTGGCAATCATGTTTATATGAAGGAATATTAGGGCCACATTAAGAAAAAAAAAATATTATTGTTAATTTTAAGAATAAAGTCGAAATTTCGAGATTAAACTCGAAATAATGTTTTGAGAGTAAAGTCGAAATGTGGAGATTTAAGTTGTTGTTTCAAGTCAAACAACTGCCACAGCTGCTATACCCTCTACAAAATGTCTTGTGTAGATGAGTTATTGAAATCGTACTTCAGAATCAGTTTTAGTAACAACTTGATCAGCTGTCTTACTGTGTCTTGTGATACAACATACATCCTCTTTACTGCACGAGGGTGTAACCATCGATATCTGTCCACTGCCAGTTATTTCATTTTGCACAAATCCGGGCAACTCTCCCAAATTTGTGTGGTTTTTCCTTCTGACCAGATGCAGCTTTCTGCACCATCTCTTCAGCGTCCTTATACTTATCACCACACTGTATTTATGTGCAAAAGAGAAATAATTTCCTTGTTACTAAAATCGATTCTGAAGTACGATTTCACTAACTCATCTACACAAGACATTCTGTAGAGGGTATAGCAGCTGTGGCATTTGTTTGACTTGAAACGACAACTTAAATCTCCACATTTCAACTTATAAAATATTATTTCGACTTTATTCTCAAAATGAACAATAATTTGTTTTTCCTTATGTTTTAATGTTGTAGTTGATTGAGTTCCATAATGCACGAGTTGTAGATGACAAAACCTGACAATTCTTGGTGTGTTAATTCTAAAATACTTTTTAAATGTTTTTGAATGTGAGAGTGAATTTTTTTTTCATGGAAAGCACAATAGGAGAGGGAAAATGAAGTAAAAGTGAATAAATATCAGGAAAAGTTTGAAATGAGGCTGTGGTGGGATTCACTTGTCTAAACTGGCACCAAAAGATTTTGCCCAGAAGCCTCAGTTTGCATTATTTAGTGTCTTGAAGCCATTAAGAGACTCAAAACCTGCTGAGATTTGTAATTAGAATATGGCACTTTTGTTGTTGGCCAGTTTTGGGACACGATATGACTTTGTGATTCATTTGTATAATTTTGGTGTCTTTTTTTAAAAATATGAATTAACCTAACATGCCTGTCTTTGAACTGTGGAAGGAAGCCAAACTACCTGCGGGAGAACCCACACAGGAACAGCGAGAACATGTGAACTCCACACAGAAAGGCCCCAGGTGGCCAGTGAACTCAAACCCAGAACCTATTTGCTGTGACGTGACAGTGTTAACCACTGCACCACCCACTACATTTTAACCTGATATAATTCAATTCAATTCAATTCAATTTTATTTATATAGCGCCAAATCACAACAAAAGTCGCCTCAAGGCGCTTTATATTGTAGGGTAAAGACCCTACAATAATACAGAGAAACCCCAACAATCAAACGACCCCCTATGAGCAAGCACTTGGCAACAGTGGGAAGGAAAAACTCCCTTTTAACAGGAAGAAACCTCCGGCGGAACCAGGCTCAGGGAGGGGCAGCCATCCGCCGCGACCGGTTGGGGGTGAAGGGAGAAGGACATGCTGTGGAAGAGAGCAAGAGATTAATAATAGCTCATTAAATGCAGAGAGGTGTAAAAACACGGTGAGAGAAAGAGAAATACTCAGTGCATCATGGGAAACCCCCAGCAGCCTAAGCCTATTGCAGCATAACT
>VUQS01060531.1:27571-42421 GCA_015108495.1 Heterochromis multidens
TAAGAAAAAAATGTCTGTCATTTCACTTGCACTAAGGTGAACTCGCCGCTGACATATCATAGCTTCCTACATTCAGAGTTAAACTCAGCCAAGTATGTGAACATTCACTGCAAAAAAAAAGTATATTTTGCATATTAACCTTATATATGTAATTATTTCTTTATCCCAGTTTGATACTCTGTCATGGTTTTCTACAATTTCTTTTTCTTTTTTACTGATTATTAAGTGGTGACTGTAGAAATAAGGAGATATCCTCTGTTGCCTATTAAAGTTTAAAAGCAGTTGCTTAACAAAGGTTCAAAAGTGCAATGTTTACTCTGGCATGTCTGATCCAAACTTTATCTCTCGAACTGTTTACAATGTGTATCGTTTTTCGGTGCAAGTAATCCATCTCTGCCTTTTGGCTCAATAATAAAAGTTGCTAGACAAGGAAAACAACTTTTGTTTTTTTGACTGATTCTTGACTCCTTTTTCACTGTGCCTGAGTTTTAATTGGTGAGAGGAAACAAACCATCTCTATCTCTGGTGAAAATGCTGTAATTTATGTGTCTTTGATATGCAATTTCAACATAACCCAAATCCCTTCTGCTCTTCTCCACCTTAAAACAAATATTTGATGAAAGCCTACATCACTAATTAAATATTAACATAATGATATGTAGGGGTCCACACCTTAATATAATACACAATTTATAAATTCTCACACATTGGTTTTCTGTTGACTGGGATACATCATATCTGAAGATGGTACGTATTTTACACTTTCTTTTATATATACTCTAGTCATAGCTACATTTTTTTCAAATAAGTTGCGGTATAAATGTAAATATGGATAATTATGTGAGATTTCAATCGTGATTGTTGTCAGAGTGTATATATTTTACAATCCCAATTCCAAAAAAGTTGGGACACTGTAAAATGTAAATAAAAATAGAATCCAAAGATTTTCAAATCTCACAAGCCTGTATTTCATTCACAGTAAAACATGGAAATCATATCAAATGCTTAAAGAGAGAAAATGTCATTTTGAATTTGATGTATTTTTGTGTTTGATGTATTTTGTCCTGTTCTCTGATATAGGATTCTAGCTGCTCAACAGTCCTGGGTCTTCTTTCTTGTACTTTTTATTTCCTGATGCACCAAATGTTTTTAACTGGTGAAAGGTCTGGACTGCAGGCAGGCCAGTTTAGCACCCAGACTCTTTTACTATGAACCCATGCTGGGTCATGTTCGCATATGGCTTCTTCTTTGCATGATAGAGCTTTAAAAACCATTTGTGGACGGCACAGTGAACTGTGTTCACAGACAATGATTTCTAGAAGTGTTCCTGACCCCCTGCATGGATTTCCATGACAGAATCCAGGCATCCAGTATTGAGTTTCAGTCCTATCCCTTGCGCACAGAGATTTCTCCAGATTCTCTAAATCTTTTGATGATATTATGTAATGTAGATGATGAGATATTCAAGGTTTTTGCAATTTTATGTTGTATGTTGTATGTTATGTTGCCTTACTAAGATGCTCTTTTTACTGTATATCCAGTCATGTACTGACCTGTTGCCAATTAACCGAATTAGTTGCAAAATGTTCCTCCAGCTGTTTCTTTTTAGTATCACTTACTTTTCGAGCCTTTTGTTGCCCTGTCCCAACTTTTTTTCTCCGATGTGCTACTGCCATCAAATTCAAAGTGAGCTAATAATATTCATGAATTAGTAAAGTATCTCAGTTTAAAAATTGGGTTTATGAAATTTGCAAATCATTGCACTCTGTTTTTATTTACATTTTACACAACATCCCAACTTTTTCTTATATACCCTCCAAGGTATATAGGATATAAAATACAACTGTGTATATATATATAGTATGTTCACTGAACATTTGTGTTGGTCGAGGCAGTAGTAGCTAAAGTGATACTCATATAGTACATTTTTGCATAATTGTTGTTTGTGCGACCAGGATGACACGGAAAAGGCAATTTCCTGTCATGTTAAAGGTCTTAAAAGGATGGAAATGACTTTATTAATCTTGCAGAAATGCACAATCGAAAATGAAACATGCATGTTTACAGACAGTTTCTCTTTCAGCCTTCTCTACATGTGTTTGTCTGTCTGCTGGGGCTGGTTGTCCTCTGTCACTCTGCATGCTTCTTCAAGGAGTTAGAGGTCAAAGATGTGAAAAACCTTCCAAAAGGTGAGTCACATGACAATTACTTGTACAGTTACAAAATGTTAGCAGTGCAGCAGGAGATTTGGTGAGATGGAAACTTTTCTCTGCCATGTTTAACAGACATTAGACATTTAATCCACATCTAATCCATTAACCACACCTATGCACACACTGATAGATGCTCAAACATAAGTAGGGAGTGCCTTACATTTATGAAAGCTTGATAAGTAAGTCAACAACTCCTTTGACCTGTGGTTTAATTTCTTTACATGTAGGATGTGTGGATAAGGATGGAAAACAGCATGAGTTTGGCTCTGAATGGGTGAGAGACTGCATGGACTGCTCTTGTACAAGCGAGGGTTTGAGCTGCTGTAGCAAGTATGACGTCTACTTTATTATTTCTAATTATTAAACCATTTTTTTCCCTCAAAGTACTCTTAGGACTGTAATAAATTCCCCTTTTAGCCTTTTAACAACAATAACCTCCAACTTCTCTACCCACAATCCCATCCCGGATCTTTTTTTTTTTTTTTCAGTCACTAAATGAACAAAATCACTTTAGGAAGGTTTTTTTTTTAATTTCTTCTTTCTTTTTGAATCTCAGGATCCCTGATGCAGGCATGGTAGATGTTCCTGAGGAGTGTGAGCTACTTGTGAATAGGAAGACCTGCATTGTTAAGGTGGTGATGAAGTCTGACAAAGCAACAGAGTGTAGCCCTATCTGAATACACTCTGATGGCGACTAAAATCCAGATTGGGTCTTCTTGTCCACTAGAATACTATGTGTTGCCACATTAAATTACATTGCTCTTCATCAATAAAGTTGTAACCTGCTCCAACTCTGCTTCCTGAGTCTTCAGTGTATTTTTCTCAGCATTTGCAGCAGGTCTCATTTTCAGGCTGTAGTTGAATAAATTCACCACTGTGTGACAGCAGAGCACAGTCCTTGGAGGGTCTTTGGCACCTGAAGGGGCTCTAAGCCCAATTATAGCCGTGCTCCTCTCGCTGCTGCCTCTGACACAAACGTGTTGGTTGTTATTGCGTTCAGCTTCTTCTCCAACTCTAAACCCTGAGGATTCACACCTGTTCAGAGCATCCTTTTTTCTCATCCTGGCATCACTGAAACTCATTTTTCAGCTAAAGTACCACGTGAGTCCTTTGTTTTTTTAACACACAATAATGATGTATTGAATCGTCTTTGTTGAGGGAAATCTGTATTGATTATAATTCAGTCAGTTATGAAATGAATGCTGTATTGTTTCTCCACTGTCAGCTTGCAGTGTCCAGATAATGTATGCAGGTGTATTGTAGGTCTCTTCTTCTACAAATATTTTTTTCAATTATACAGTCAAACAAAAGCATTTGACAGTACACACGTCTGGTGGTATTTATCCAAAAGAAAAAGCAAGCAGGGGAACAACATCGCATTCATGTTTCTGTGTTGAAATGTGAAGAGACACAATGTCATGACAGTATAGTATGACATTGTAGTAGTCTTGAGAGGTGTCACCCACAATCCCTGACACCCCCAGCAGATAACAAGGCTTAGCTCAGGTTGAGCACACTGCACAGTGCCAGATCATCACAGGCAGAAGGCAATAGGAAATTGTCTCTGAGCAGCCCCACTGATTGCACACACAAATTGGACTATTCTTTTTGTTTTTTGGAAATTTTTAGGATAGATTCTAGTGGGTGGTTATATGAAGCAAAGCAGAAACACAACCTTGGGTTGCAGAGGGGAATTAGGAGATTGGGCTTTCTTTTTGTTTTTCAGTCAAGCACATATCTGCAGCTGATCTCTCATTTTACCTGCAGTACAGTTCATTACACACAAAAACCCTGAAACTCATTCAACCTTTTGGAATAGCACATGTCAGACCTTTAAAATCCAGTGAAACTCCTGCGGTTTCAACCATAAAAAAGTATTTTTCATTGAATTACAAGAAAGCTTCCCCCCAAAATATGACCTTAATATGGCACTGCCCCAGGGAATCTTTGGCAGGTAGATTAAGTGCAAAATTATCATTTAACGTGTTTTTTTTTTTTTTTGTCTAAGAAAAGAAAAAAAGACTGTAGGTTAAGGTGAAGCTTCTCCAAGGAAAATTACAGCTTTTCTTTCATTCTAAGTCATCTATTTTCTCAGAAATGGAGGGCACTTGCTGAGGCAAAGGCAAGAATAATATGACGGGTCAAGATGAGACAGGTCACAGTGTTCCTTACCATGCAGAGACCTAGCTACACAGTGTGGCCAACACAATGACACAACTGGATGATGAATGTGTTCCCCACAGCGTCACACAATTGCAACATGAGAGGTTCAAAAATTTTTTCTTTTTTACTACTGCTGTACAGGTTTCCTCCTCGCTGTTGCAGCTATCCGTTGCATGTAGTTACCAGTGACATTACACTTGCCTTTCCTCCCTGAACACAGGCTGATCGATGCTGTGCCACCCTGCCTGCAGCTCACTCAACACACTGACAGAGTAGGTTAGTAATGATGCAGAGTGAAGTGACTGATAGCGAAGTGTGTGTGCTGTTAATGGAAAGTGACAGTCTCATTTTCTTGTGGTTTTCACAGTACATGGCAGAGGTTCTAGGGGAGATGGCTACAGTCCATTTTTAGGATCATGACAATGTCATACCCTTTCATTGTGTACATGAAAAAAATGGTATTTATAGTCATTTTAATTTGAATTAACCTTTTATGTTCAGTCTTGACACCTGACTGTTGATTTGTGGACAAGGTATTGCAGAAGAAAACATTTAATTATCACTTTTGTTTCTTGCATTGAGTCTTTTGTTATTTAAACTGTGAAAGCACTTCTTATTTTCTTCCTTTTTATATAAGTATAATTCTTACATGAGGACTGCAATCAACCTGACTTCCAAGACGGTGATGTTTTGAGCTAAACACTGAAGTTACAACCAATGCTAACATCTAGATGTTTAGTAATCTTTCTCTCACCATCTAGGTTTAAAGTGGTGAGGATCACAAAAGCAATCCTCAGTAGTCCTGACAGTTTGTCTCCACACCATGCATTTTTTTCAGCACATTTTTCAGCCATCTGTCTCATGTGGCTGACAGAACACATACTCTCTTATCTTAACCAATTCACCGGTCTACACAGGCACAGCTTGTGTT
The DNA here is from genome assembly GCA_015108495.1 of Heterochromis multidens. Classification (NCBI taxonomy): domain Eukaryota; kingdom Metazoa; phylum Chordata; class Actinopteri; order Cichliformes; family Cichlidae; genus Heterochromis; species Heterochromis multidens. Next base: position 32,879 of record VUQS01060531.1, read on the forward strand.
TCACTTGGGCTACTAAGTCCATTTGCCTTTTGTAATGTTCATCGGCCACTATGTTAGGTACACCTGTTCAACTGCTTGTTAACAGAAATATATAAGCAGCCAATCACATGGCAGCTAGTCAATGCACTTAGGCATATAGACATGATCAAGAAGTTCAAGCTGACTTTGAATGGGGAAGAAAGGTGACTTGGCATGGTTGTTGGTGCCACACAGGCTGGTCTGAGTATCTACTGGGATTTTCCCACACAACCATCTCTCGGATTTAAAGAGAACAGTCCAAAAAAGAGAAAATATCCAGTGAGTGGCACTTCTCTGGGCTAAAATGCCTTGTTGATGCCAGAGCCACTGCTTTGATGGAATACAACCAAGGTATGCAGAAGAGCATCTCTGAATGCACAACATGTTAAACCTTGAAGCAGATGGACTACAGCAGCAGAAGACCACACCGGGTGCCACTCCTGTCAGCTAAGAACAGGAAATTGAGGCTACAATTCGCACAGGCTCATCAGAAATGGACAATGGAAGATTGAAAAAATGTTGCATGGTCTGATGAATCTTGATTTCTGCTGCGATATTTGGATGGTTGGGTCAGAATTTGGCGTAAACAACATGAAAGCAGGGATCCATCCTGCCTTGTATCAGATTTCTGTTGGTGGTAATGGGGGTGTAATGGTGTGGGGGATATTTTTTGGCACACTCTGGGCCCCTTACTACCAACTAAGCATCATTTAAATAGCACAGCCTGACTATTGTTGATGATCATGTCTCTTTATGACCACAGTGAATCCATATTCAGATGGCTGCTTTCTGCAGAAAGTGGACCTGAACGCATCTTGTGAAGACATAGATGGAGCGCACTTTCACTGCTACACATAGTATGTAGAATCTGAAGAAACTGGTACTGGAAGTTTTCTTGTTTCTCCTTGGAGTCCACTTGTAGTATCAGTCACATTTGTGCAGGGTTTAGTTTCATGTAGATGAACAAAGTGACTTGCAGGGACCATCTGTTACCTGCTGTCCAGATATCCTGGCTACATCAGAAGCTCCTGCGAATTTGAACGTTACCCTTTGTAACTAAGTCAGCAGACTAGCCAATGAGTCACCATAGTCTTTAGGATTCATCCTCTGGGGACCATGAATGTTAGTGTAACATTTCATAGTAACATATTAAACATTTATTTCAGATTGAATTTATGAAAATATTTTCTTAAATTTTATCATCTGTGCTTTCTCTCTCTTTGTTTCAGATGCATGTTTTCAGAGGGCTGGGATGGATGGCTTGATCCACGGGGTTGGTGACACTTAAGCCTTGGTGAAATGTCCTTGAGTGGCAACACGACCCACTCTTCTTTGTTATCACTTCTTCCTTTGATCTTCAACATCTCTACCTCTCCACAATCCCCAGCTTGGGAGAAGGAACGAGCCAGCCATGAGTCTGTGCAGGAGTGGCCAGGGAATGAGACCCAGCTCCTCTCAGACGTCTCTGTTCTGGAACATGATGAGCAGTGCCACATGTCTCCTGTCCTGACAGCATGCCTTGTAGCCTGGTACAGTGTTACAATGGTGCTAGGGTTGGTGGGCAACATCGGCCTCATTTGCATCATCGCCCGCCGCAGAGAAAAGGTCAATGTCACCAGCATTTTCATTTGCAACCTGTCGTTCTCTGACATTCTGGTGTGTGTCTTCTGCCTCCCTTTCACTGTCATATACACAATCATGGACCACTGGGTGTTTGGCTCGCTGTTATGCCGGCTAGTGCCATTCATCCAGTGTGTCTCTGTGAGTGTATCAGTGTTGTCTCTAGTGTTTATTGCTCTAGAAAGGCACCAGCTTATCATTAACCCCTCTGGATGGAAACCAAGCCTTCCTCAGGCCTACATGGCGATTGTTCTCATTTGGATTCTGGCCTGCTTCACCTCTTTGCCTTTCTTGGCCTTTCAGCTGCTCACAAGTGAGCCCTATGCCAATGTAATCCTGCCTATGTCATCAGTACATGACCAAGATTCTCCTCAGGCTTATCTCAACACATCTCCCCCTCAATCTGTCTCCAACACATACAAAAACATGTCTGAGCTTCAAAATTCATACCACTCCCTCTTTTCTTATGTCCCCACCTCTCCACATATGGAAGCCTGTGTGGAGCACTGGCCATCCCAGGGTCACAGGGTCGCTTACACCACGTGGCTCCTGCTGTTCCAGTACTGTGGGCCACTGTTTTTGGTCCTGCTCTGTTATGTTAGAGTTATTGTGAGGCTTCGTCACCGCAAAGACATGCTGGACCGTGCCCGGACCCCAGAGTGCCAGCGCATGACCCACAGCCGCCGGATCAACATCATGCTGGTCGCTCTCATAACAGTCTTTGCTCTTTGCTGGCTTCCGCTCACCATCTTCAATGTGGTGTCAGACTGGAACCAGGAGGCTCTGCCTGTCTGTCACCACAACCTGCTGTTCTCTCTCTGCCACCTGCTGGCCATGTCCTCCACCTGCATTAACCCCATCATCTATGGTTTCCTCAACTCCAACTTTAGGCAAGAGGTGAGCGAGGTGCTCCTGCACTGCCGCTGTTTCCCACTAGAGGAAGAGTGTGAGCGTTATCCCATGTCCACTGCACACATTGAAGTGTCCCACACCTCTGTGCCTCTAAACTGCAGGAGCAACTCTGACTGACATTGATGCTTCAGCCTAAAGGATCCTTCTTATATAAACTGTACAGTTGTAAGACAAACTGTTGCTGTTTGTTCTACCTTTACAACCATTTAAAAAGTGGCTTACAGGTACTTATTGTGAATTGTTAGTGGTTTTAAGTGAAGTGTTTAGTACAATGTCTTATTATGAACTAACTGCAAATATAAAAAGATGTGAAAAAAGTTTCAAATTAAGTTTCAAAAGAAGGTGCATTTCATCTTGCCTGTTGCTTTGTCAGAATTTCATGCTTCGTGGCATGTACTATTTTATTGTATGCTGCTTGTTTGCTGTTTATCCTAACAGGAAGTGTTATGATATATATACCCAGTGGGTGTTAGCTAAACTGTGACTTTAAGAACTACTGCCAGTTAAACATTGTAAAAACAAAGCATAATGTTTTTGCAACCATCTCAATTACAGTCATATGAAAAAGAAAGTTTTCACAGGACTCTGTGCAGTCCTGTGAAAAACTAAGTACACCCATCATCACAAACACCTCATACCAACTGTCAAGCATGGTGGTGAAGGAGGAGTGATGATTTGGGCTTAGCATAAACAAATCCCCACTAACCTCAATAAAGTGAAGCAGTCGTTTAAAGAAGAGCGGACTAAAATTCCTCCACAATGTGAGGAGACTGATAAAGTCATACAGAAAACAATTATTTCATGTTATTGTTGCGAAAGGTGTTCTCCAAGCTAATGGGGTGTAATTAGTTTTTTTTATAGGACTGCATAGAGTCACATGACTGTAAAGGACACTGGAACCATACTGCAAGATGCATATTGGGATGTTATTGACACACAGAGTGGTGACAACCAATTAAGGGAGAAAAAAACAAAATAAAAGAGTGGAGGAACATAACAAATACAGATGGATTCATAAGAGACAAGTAGTCATTTGACAGGCATTGCCCACATTTGGGTATCTCATTGTATTAGAAGCACCAGTGTGATTAGCTTTGTTTGGTTCAGGTGTCTCAATGAGCCATGACGTGACAGTGAACCAGCAAGGAAATACATGGCACCTGAAAGTGCAATGTAATTTAGTCATTATTCATTGTTTTCTGCACCTGTTCTTCGTGACGTCAAAATCTTTGCTGAGTCAGATTAATTGTTTAATAAGTATAAAACATATGTGACCGTACTGTGGCCTTCACACTCACCAGACCTCAAACCAACTAAATGCCTAAAGTAAACTCTGAAGTGATGTGTTACACAGTGGGAGGGAATGTCTTTCATAAGGATGCTGTTCATCCCTCCATACAGTTTTAGAGACTTGTAAACAGAGCATTGAAGTTATTCTAGAGACTTGTGGTGGTAGCCCAGACCCGAAGTGTGTTAGATTTTCATTCCATTTATCATGGAACTGCATGGTAAGTCATTTTGAGATAAACTAGACGCTAACTATTTTGTGAGTGAACCGATGCTGTTATATTTTATTACAATTCAGTTTTTTTGTATTTACAATGTGAAATTTCTGTGTTAGCTTTTACAGTGATGAAAACACAAGGCGTGTTTTGTTCTGTGATGTGGCAAATGAAGGTAAAAAGTAGCCGCTTATACCATTGTTAAATTATAGGCCTAAATTTGCTTTAGATGGGTTCAGTAAATATTAAAATGCTCCAAATACATCCAATGTGCATGTGTGTGGCTTTTAAAGGACATCAAAATGTGTTAATTAACTAGTTTGGTTGCTGGAATATGTTTTCATAGATGCACTAAGTTCTCAAGTTTTGCCTGCATGTGGATTACTTACATGTGTCTTATCTAGAGACTTGCTTATGTGTGAAATAAATAAATTAATTAATATTTCATCAAATCATCACAACTAATATAACAAATAAATGTCTATACTAACTTATATGTGACATGAATTTATATGTAATTAGCCTGAAAGCTGCTTTTTAAAATGATCATTGTATTATTTACCCTGTTTATCTATCTTCCCAGTTAGTTTGTGATTAAATATATTAATTTTTAAAAGAATTTGTTAATTTTTTTATTTCCTCAAGCTTATTTATTTTTCAGATTAACACACCACTTATAAACATATAAATATGCTTACAAGTGTACATAACAAAACAGCAAGTGGCAACTTATCGAAAACTCATACTAAAATATCTGTTTGTATCCCAGAATAGCACTCGTCTTCTTCGGACAGGCAGGATATTTTCAGCGTCAGCAGAGCTTAACTGAATACAACCTACGATGAGCGTAAACGATAAAAGGACACAAGGGATTTAATAAACTTGTTATGACCCTTCGTAGGGGCCCTACCACATTCCTTTCTGGGCTGGAAGTGACGTATGGTACCCATTAGCCAATGATAGGCGTTTGTCTCAGAATACATTATTCCACAAACTGCACGCGCGAACAGTACGAGCAGGAGTCAGTTGTTGGTCGAAACTGTGCGATTTAAAAGTGACTGCCACACAAAGTAAGTCAACGGCAACCGCTGAAAGTACTTGTTTACATCTCCTTTTATGTCTTTGGACTCCTTAAAGTCAAAACAAGTGTAACGCATGTGTCAGCGGAAGTATGAACCCCAGTTGTTAGCTCGCCACTTTAGCATCAAAATGTAGCGTAACGGTTTGTTAGCGTTATTAGCGTTTATTAATGTACGTCGATAAGAATTGAATTTAATGAATGTGCCTTAGATATTTTACGTTACATAGTAACTAACGTCATAGCCATATGTTTGATAACCTGCCTTGAGTCACATTTCACTAATAGCTGGATTAGTTAGGTAACAGTAAAATTTAGCGTTTCAGTAATTACAATGTGAGGCAATACGAAGGTTAGAAGTCGGTATATATTTCGTATGGACCTCGCACAGGGAGCAGATTGACAGTTTCCATTGCTGTGGTATTAGTTACAAGTTTAAACATGTAGCTGGAGCAGACGCTTGTGCCTTCAGTGATTTATCAAGAAGTGCTTGGATGATTGAATCATTGCTTTGACACAACACTACAGCTGCACTGCCTGCTTGTTATTCTCAATTTAAAATAAAGTTATCATGATCTGATACCCTAAACTGACTAAACTGAGGTTGTTATATTTTGCCCTAAAAATCTTACAAACACGGTGTCTAACCACATATTTACTCTGGATGGCATTACCTTGGCCTTCAGTAAAACTGTGAGGAACCTGGGAGTCATTTTTGACCAGGATATGTCCTTCAGTGCACACATTAAACAAATATATAGGGCTGCTTCCTTTCATCTGCGCAGTATCCCTAAAATGAGAAACATCCTGTCTCAGAGTGATGCTGAAACACTAGTTCATGCATTCATTACTTCTAGGTGGGACTATTGTAATTTATTACTATCAAGCCACTCCAGTTAATCAAAAATGCTGCAGCGAGAGCACTGACACGGACAAGAAAGAGATATTAACATATTAGTTTCTCTTCATTGGCTCCCTGTTAAATCCAGAATTGAATTTAAAATCCTTTTTCTCAAATACAAAGTCTTGAATAATCAGGCCCCATCATATCTTAAAGACCTCATAGTACCATATTATCCACTTCACTCTCAGACTGCAGGCTTACTGGAGGTTCCTAGCGTTTCAAAAAGTAGAATGGGAGGCAGAGCCTTCACCTATCATGCATCTCTTCTGTGGAACCAGCTCCCAGTTTGGATTTGAGAGACAGACACCCTCTCTACTTTTAAGATTAGGCTTAAAACTTTCCTTTTTTTATAAACCTTATAGTTAGGGCTGGATCAGTCCTACAAATCACTTCTGGGTCCTGTTAGTACTATGTATTCAGTTAAAATAATTAGAGCCCTAAAGATATTTCTGATTTGCAGCCTTGATCTCAACATTGATTGACTGTCAGATACATTTTTGATGTAGTATGGACAAGAATGTGATTTCATATGTTAAAGAGGTCACAGTAAGAGTTTCTTTGGATTGGGGAAGCTAAACTTCCATTTCAAAAAAGGTCTTTTTTTTTTTTTCAATGAGGCCACTAAATTAGTCAAGTGGCCAGGTGTTGTCAGCAATATGAATCGGCCAGTTTTCTTGTTCTTAAAAGTGTCACAGAGTAAAATTCATGTGGTCTGTTAGCTCATAAGCTCACAGTATATCTTTATTGATTTTCTAGTATCTGTATCTCGGATTTAAAGAAGCCAGTAATGACCACAATGACCAACTCTTCAGTTCTTAAAGGTATTGCACATCTTAGTGTTATTGCGATGGATCCAGGCTGAGGTTTATGACTTTCGATTTAAGTGTGCATCTCTGTTCGATATGTCTGCAGATGTTGTTGCCTATGTTGACGTGTGGTCATCTGACAAAACAGCAAACTACTCAAAACCATTCGTTCAGCAGCTCCTGGAAATGGGAGCTCAGGTGAGACATTATTTTCACTTTGTTGTGTTTGTGTTTACGGACAGTTAAAATATAGAGTTGGGTCCACAAGTTCTTAGACAGTGACACAAGTTTTGTCATTTTTCTTCTGTACACCATCACAGTTGATTTTTAAATTCAACAGTCAAGTTCTGATTGAAGTGCAGACTTTCAGTTTTCAATCAAGGGGTTTAAAAAAAGTATTGGATTAACTGTTTAGGAATAGCAGCCATTTTTATACATTCCCTGTTCCCCATTTTCAGAGGTTCAAAAGTAACTGAACAGACTAACATAATTTTAAATGTAAGAACTAGTTTTAATACTTGGATGAAATTCCTTTGCATTCAATGACTGCCTGAAGTCTAGAAGCCATGGACATCACCAGATGCTGGATTTCCTCCCTTGAGATGCTCTGCCAGGCCTTTACTGCAGCCACCGTCAGTTGCTGCTAGTTTGTGGATTTCTCTGCCTTCAGTTTTGTCTTCAGTAACTGAAAAGCATGCTCTATTGGTTTAAGAGCAAGTGACTGACTCGGCCATTGAAGAATATCCCATTTCTTTCCCTTGAGAAACTCTTGGGTTGCTTTTGAAGTATGCTCTGGCTCATTATCCATTTGCACTGTGAAGCTCTGTCTGATCAGTTTTGCAGCATTTGGCTGAATCTGAGTATAGCCCTGTACCTAACAATTCATCCTGCTACTTCTAACAGCAGTCACATCATCAATAAAAATCTGACCCGGTTCCACTGGCAGCCATACATGCCCACGCCATAACAAATGGTTTGGTATGCTTTGGATCATAAGATACTCCTTAATCGTGGTTTCAGCTGTTCAAAGACTTTTTTTTTTTTCAGAACTCCGCAGGCTCTTTTAGATGTTTTCTGGTAAAGTCTTATCTGGCCTTCTTGTTCTCGGTTGTAGTCTTTGATGATGATATGCCTACCTCCTCGAGTGTGTTCTTGACTTGGCTGTGAAGGGTTTTTCTTAACCATGGAAATAATTCTGTCATCATGCGCTTTAGTTGTCTTCTGTGGTCTTTCAGACCTTTTGGTGCTGCTGAGCTGGCCAGTGCACTTCTTCTTTTTAAGAATGCACCAGATTATTAATTTTACCACTCCTTTGTTTTTGTTTTGTTTTTGTTTTTTGTTTTTTGTTTTTTTCAACCTAGTGATGGCCTGCTTCATTTGCATCAACATCTGTTTGGACCTTTTGTTGAGAGTTTCTGTGAACAGCTACTAAATGCAAATTCAACACTTGGGATCAACTCCATGTCTTTTATTTGCTCAATTTGTCATGAAATAACAAAGAAACAGGCCTCAACCTGACCATGAAACTGCTTGTCGGTCAATTTTCCAGTTACTTTTGAGCCTCTAAAAATTGGGAACTATGTATATAAATGGCTGTAATTTCTAAACAATTAATGCAACACTTTTGTCAAACCCTTTGAATTAAAGCTGAAAGTCTGCACTTGAATCACTTATTGATTATGCGATTTAAAATCCACTGTGGTGGTCTACAGAGGCAAATTTACAAAAGCTGTGTCATTGTCCAAATACTTATGGACCTAACTGTATATACTTGATGTAGGTATATGTAAACTCATTACACAGGTCAACAGGTCAAAATCATCAGAGATAAGTTTATGTGGGTTTTGTAGTGTTTTTCATGCTGATTTCAAATCTGTGTTTAGTTTTTCCCTGGCACGTACAGTTTTTGTGATGAAGCTAGTTATATATTGCATGATACGTATTACCAGATTTAACGACAGTTCCCTGTGTTTTATGTTACAGACGGCATTAATTGCGATTGATTTCAGTTGTTACCATGCCTAGAAATTGTATTAATCATCCAGACAATTTCTGTTATGTGTGTGGTTCATTCACGACGAAAGCACAACATCGCCCAATTACCACAGACCTTAAGAAGATATACAAATTGTACTTTGGCTGTCCACTGGGTGACCAGGATAAATCTTGAGCTCCACATGTCATCTGCAACAGTTGTTCCAATGGACTGCGTGACTGGCTAAATCTGCGAAAGGCAGCAATGCCATTTGCAATCCTGATGGTGTGGCGGGAACCACGAGATCATCTCAACGATTGCTATTTTTGCCGCGTGAATACAACAGGATTCTCAGCCAAAAATAAGCACAAAATTGTATATCCCAGCCTGGATTCTGCAATAAGGCCTGTTCCTCATGATGACTCATTGCCTGTTCCTGTACCGCCACATGATGGATTAGCTTCTGTAGAAGGTGACGAGGAACACGGTCAAGGTGCATCTGGTTACAATCCAGAGTCATCAGATCCTGATTACGTGGCCGATGAAGATTCAGAACCAGAGACTTTTACACAAGCAGAGCTGAACGATCTCGTTCGTGATCTAAATCTGTCGAAAGACAAAGCAGAACTTCTTGCTTCGAGGCTTAAGCAGAAGCATTTGCTTGCCAAGGGTGTTACTGTAACTCACTACAGAAGTCGAAGTCATAACTTGACAGCATTCTTCACTGT
>VUQS01060534.1:3443-16136 GCA_015108495.1 Heterochromis multidens
ACGGTGAGAGAAAGAGAAATACTCAGTGCATCGTGGGAAACCCCCAGCAGCCTAAGCCTATTGCAGCATAACTAAGGGAGGATTCAGGGTCACCTGATCCAGCCCTAACTATAAGCTTTGTCAAAAAGGAAAGTTTTAAGCCTAATCTTAAAAGTAGAGAGGGTGTCTGTCTCCCGAATCCAAACTGGAAGCTGATTCCACAAAAATTGTTGTTACTTCTTTCACGGTTCTATTTTATTAGTTGCTATGACAATGGGTCTACACTTTGTCTGGACAAAATATGCATCACAGACACAAAATATATTCTCTAATGAAATACATTACTCACCAATTTGTGCTGATTGTAATGCAAAAATGTCATAATGTCCATGAACATAAACAAAGATTGCTTTCTTGTGACTATTTCATGTTTTGCTATAAGACTGGGCTGAAATACAGTACTCTCTTTGCTTTTCTACTGTGCATGGTAGTTAGTGAGGGTGTCCTAAACACACCTGAGTATATACAGTATATACATACTGTCACCTTCTGCAGCTGACTTGCTGCAATTTTAAAAACTTTTGAATGCAAAAAATTCTTGAACTTCTTCCTTCAGCTTCCCCAACAGTCTTGTGCAGCACTGTAGGTATTGTAGGCTGCATGAAATGAATGATATACTAGCTGAACATATGTGATCATGGTCAGTGCAAACATGCTCTGTCATGTTCCAGTTGCTTTTTTGTTGTTTCCCAGCAGGAGGAAGCCAAGATGTTGACACTGGTGAAGCAGGAAAAAGAGGAGAGAGATGACTGCAACCTGGACCTCAAGGTGGAGGTTAATATCAGGGCAGAGTGTGGCCTCTCAACAGGTGAGCCTGTCTCCCCAACACATTTAATTTAGGGTTTTGTTGGTTGGTCATATGGTTTCAGTGTTGCTGTTTGTCCTTCAGCTTTGGAGCCCAGTGAGGAAACCCCCCATACTGATATTGTTCTTGACACCAGTGTCGCCAGCCTCACCTCTTCCACTTCTCAACTTTCCTCCTCTCCTACTGATGCCACAATGGACCTGACCTGCAGGCCTCGAGCAAAACGTAAGGCCACTAAGCCTGTAGGCAATGGTGAGGGGGTTGCAGCCCCTGAAGCTGCTTGCAGGGACCCTACAGGGAGCCTACCAGATGGTGCTCTGAAGCCAGAGATCCAGACAGATGACCCCACAGAAGATGAACTTCATCCCTCTCAGCTGTCAGCCACTGTAGCCTCTGATGAGTCTAGTTCCGACCGCCTCAACAGCCTGGGCCTGGATCTGGCCTGGATGCAGGAGAGAGTCAGTCATCTTGGTGCAGCCTATGCAGTAGCACAGCTTGGTTTGGGGAACACAGACAGTGGGCACCCTTCTGCGTCCTTCCCCTCACAGGGAGGTGGAGACAGTCTCGATGGCCCCCCTGCTATGCTCTTTACAGGTGGTGCTCATGAGATGGCTGCTTTTGCTGCCTCTTTCGACATGGCTGCTGCTGCCGCTGCTGCTGTAGTAGCTGCACCCCCTCCACCTCCACCCCCTCCCCCTCCCTCTACAGCTCCTTCTGGCACTGCCAGCGGCCAGAGGCGGCCTTACAGGAGCAGCACTACTGCTGCGAAAGAACCAGTGGCATGCGCTGTGTGTGGACGTGTCTTCCCCAGCACAGCCAGCCTGGAGCTGCACCAGCGGGTGCATACAGGGGAAAGACCATACACTTGTCCTCACTGTGGAAAGGGTTTCGCCCAGCCCAACAACCTGCGGGTTCACCTCCTCATCCACACTGGTGAGAGGCGTTATCGATGTACACTGTGTGGGAAGAGTTTCATCTCATCGAGCCATCTGAAGAGGCACCGCACGGTTCACACGCAGGAGAAACCCTACAGCTGCTCACGCTGTGGACAGTCCTTCAGCCAAATGTGTAGCGTTCGCAGACACCGGCAACAGTCCCAGTGTGGCCTGTAGAGTGAATGCTGGAGCAGCATCTCACTGATCCACACAGTCTGGACTCTGAATGGTGAACCATTCAAAGATGGTATGGGAATTCATGCATCTAGTGTTAGCTTGAACAAAAAAGAGGTGATGTCATGATGGTCATGATATGTAGAGTAAATGTTTGTCCTAAATCAGAAGTAATTTGTAAAGTCAATTTCAGTTTGACACTGAGAGAAGGTCACAGAGGTGACTCTCAGAGTGCCTAAGACAGCGCTAACATTTAAGTAATTTGTTGTCATAAAATGGAACTGTTTGTGAAAGACTGTCTGGACCTGAACTCTGAGTCTAACCATAAACTCTGAGTTGATGGAAAAATCTTGAGTTTTCAGTTCCAGAAAGGGTGATCAGAGTTAGTTCAGTCCGAGTTAAATAAGTGTGTGAGAGCAGTGAAGAAAACCCCTTATTAATCAAACTACGATACCATGACTCACCACGAGTAAAGGGTAAAAAAAAAAGAGCAGGACCTCTATTTTAGTCCAGTGGCCACAAGGACTATGAATGTGTATCAGTGTGGCTCATGCCTTTTATCTTTAAAAAAATGAGTGAAGGAAAGAGTGACTTTATTCAGCATCATCCACTCAGTCATCATTTACCGAATATCATCTTTCATTAATAGATAAAGTTGGACTCTGAAGATGGAATCTGATAGTTTAGTTTGCATAGTTTAGTTAAAAGTGAAACAGCTGCCGATTCCAGCAACTCCAAATCATGTTGTATTTCATGTTGTCAGCAGCAGTAAGTAGCAATGAAACTAGAAAGTTAGATTTTTGGTGGGCAGATTGTAGGCTCTTTACCTTACAGTATCAATCACCTTGAGATAACTGCTGTTGTTAACTGGTGCTATCCATCCATCCATTCTCTTCTGCTTATCTCAGCTGTCTTAGGGCGAGACGCTATATAAATAAAATAAAATTGAATTAATTAAGTAGCTGTAGTGAAGGCAAACAGCATTTGTTAACTGCTGGTCTTGCCATTCTTAAAGCACATCTGTCAAAATTTATCACATTTTATTAGAATTAAATTTATTACATTTATTAAATATTTGTTAATAAAGTATAAAATATACCCCTGATTAGCAAACACAGAACAATTTCTTGTAGTTTTCTTTTAAACTCCTATCTAATATCAGAGCAGTTACACACCCTATTGAGATGTCTGCCAAAATGCAGCTATTAATAGGACTCAGAAGGATCTGAAGTATGTCAGATTAATGTTTGAATTTAATATTAATATAATACGTGTAAAATTGACTTTAATAAACACTTAATGCAGAGAGACAAAAAAGCGACATGCACTACATGTGGCACAGTAACAGTACCTTAATTATGTCTTATTGCATGCGCAATAATCCAGGAAAGAAAATCCCAGAAAGTTGATTCTGTTCATCTGGATGCAAAGTTTTCATTGGGAGAAACGTTTTGTCACTCATCCCAGTGAAGCTTCTTCAGTCTCAGCTGACGGCAGGTTTCCAACCTTATGAACAGTACAGTTGCATAACACCTGAAACTAGCACCATTGACCAACAGTGAGGCATGACCTCAGTTTCATAATCGTTAATATGCAAATTGTCATGACCATTGATCACTGACCATGAATACTATTCACAGAGTGTTGGGGGCTGGCAGCAATCACAGCACTGACTCTTCTCTCCTGGATCGCCTGGAGCTTTTTTCAGATGTCTGTGACAAATGCCCAGTTTGGATAACCACATTTAATAAGGGCCTCTGTGATGGTGTTCTCCTGCACCTTCTCTGGGCTATGCTCTCCAGCTTTAGAAAGTCTAGATTGTTATGTGAGATGGCTCAATCAGAGGTCTTTTTGGACCAGACTAGGTGAGTAGCAGAAAGGAAAAGTCGACATAGTTGTGGTGGCACAGTGGTTTGAGTAGAGGACTTTCATCTTATTTTTAGCTGAGATGAACAACACATATGTCCTTGTTCATTTGGTGGGAGGAGCATAGAATGGAGAGTGGAGAGCTGCTGGAGGAAGGCCTTAAATCAGTTTCAGAAAAAATTATATCAAAATGTCGTTTCTGTTTTTGTGTTTGTACTATTGGACAGCTAGGATACAACAGCGCTGGAGTGGTTGGGAGTCGATGGGGCTGCGTGATTAGAAAAGCTATAATAAAAGCTTATGACTGTGGATAAGATGATGAGTAATTTTATTCTAGAAAATTCCAGACTCTTCCGTTGAAGCACTTTAACTGTTCCCATAGCCATTTGTTAAAGGCATGGGTAAAAATGGAAGGCGTAGTTTGATTTCCATGCTGTCTTTATCACCAACATTGTGATAATATCATTAATGAGTGGCCTTCTCAGAAGTCTGGAGTTGAATCTTAAGTTTTGGCACTTTTTGAAGCACATCTTGTAGCGTAAGCCTGCACCTTCTCATTGTGTTGATGACTACATTTGTATGTATTTACTCCACATTTATTTTGAATTGATAGAATTATAATATGCTGTTGTCAAGAGAGTAAACCTCATGATTTGTTTCCCAGATAGGGCATTGAAATGAGATTATTATTATTATTATTTTAGGATATAGAGCCTGACTGAAGAAGCTGTTCCCAGGTTGAAGCCTGAAGATTAATCTTTTTAATGTCAGACATTCATTGTTCACATTTCAATATAACAGATCATAGGACTGTAAAAAGATGTAAAGTAAAACATATATATCAGAGTCGTATTTGTATGTATTGGTGTTTGGATGTAATTGGCTGTAGCAGCTAAAACAAATACTTTGCCTTCGAGTATTCTTTCACCACATGTTTCAGTGTTGGAAAAAATGTGTGAGTGTCAATAAATATGTAAGAGGTTTGCAAAGAACTTTGCTGTGCTTTGGTTGTCATTTCTGTTGTGTGGGGTCACTCATACATTTATATGCAAACACACCCAGAGTTGCATCACTTACATTGACTTGCACTAATTTCCTGGAAACTTACCCTGACCAATATTTATCTACACATCCCCTATATGGAGATTTTCTGTTTGACCAAAAATGTACTTATTAATGAACGAATAGGGATCCAACCAAATGTGTACCTAAATGGGTATATATGCAAACCTAATGATTACAAATGTGCAAAACTGAGACATACATGAAGATCTAAGTGCTGTTATCTCATACATACAGTCATTATTTTCATAATTTCAAGAAATAAAAATATGATCACAGGTGGCACTGTGGTTAGCACTGTTGCCTCATAGCACAAGGGTCCTGGATTCAAATCCATTGGCTGGATCCTTTCTGTATGTTCTTCCTGTGCCTGTGTGGGTTCCCTCTCGGTATTTCAGCTTCTTGCCACTGTCCAAAGACATGCATTTTAGGTTAACTGGTGATTCTGAAATTGGTTGTAGGTGTAAATGTGATGTGTCTGTCTCTCTGTATTAGCCCTGCGATAGATTGGTGACCTGTCTGGGGTGTACCCTGCTTCAGCTGGATAGTATGGTGGCCCTGAGAGGTCAAATACACTGCAACTTAAGAAAACACCAGCAAATAGAAAAACGCTGTAAAATCTCACAAAACACAACAGAAATGTTTCTGGGGACACAATAGCACAACGGACCAGCTGTGGAAGTGACAGAAACCAAAACATGTGAAGGATCTCACTGAGACACACTGAAGAGAAGCAGAAGGTTCATCAGTGTTGTGAGGGAGAACGAGATGCAGGTAATGTGTGTTTTAATCACATGATTCATAAAATACTGTAGATACATGTTTGCTATCAGCCGTTTACTGTTAGCTTGTCACTTCCACAGCTGGTCCGTCACACTATTGTGTCCCCAGAAACATTTCCGTTTTGTTGTGTGAGATTTTGTTTTTTTTCTATTTCCGTTGTGTTTTTGCAGTCCGTTTGATCTTTCAGGGCCACCGTAGGATAGGCTGTAGCCCAGCCACGACCCTGACTTCAGTAAGTAGAAGAAAATGGATGGGTGGATAATCAGATGATGACATGGGAAAAGTACACAAGAAAAATGCAAAATATAAAATACTTTCTTGGTGTTCTTTGAGCATGACTCACTTATGAATTGATCGGGGCAGGTAGTGGAGATAATATATTACAAAGGAGGGAGAGATGACAAGAACAAAGGGTTAATATTAGAATTTATAAAATGAGGCAAACGGAAAAAAGAGATATGAAAGGGAGAAAAGGGCCATGAGTAAATTCAAAGATAAGCCTAAGGGTTGTATTGTTATAAAAAAATATTTTATGAGGAAGCTTGTTGGTAAAACAGAAAGGGGAGATTGGATATGCAAAGGTCCTTAATATTAGCAGTCTATTGGTGACATATTTTTGCAAGAGGTGACTGACAGAAACATCAATTCTTTTAACCCCATTAAACTTAATAAACAGTGATTTTTTTATGACTTTGAGTGGCCCAGATCATGATCCTTTCCTAACGTTAACCAAGTATTTTTGTGGCCTAACCTAAGCAAACAGCAGCCAAAGTTATCATTAAAAAAAACAAATAATAAATTGACTTCATCTAAAAAAATTTCCAACACAGGACAAACCCTAGTCCCCTTTGTGTCTGTGAGCAACTCCACCACCACACCTTCCTCCTCTAAAGGTTAACTTTGTCTGTCTTTTATGCTCTTACCTGAACCAGGACATTTTTAAGACTGATAAATTATTTTCCATTAGATTGTTATGGTGTTGGTAAAATGAGTGTTAAAAAGAAGAAGACAAAATTGTGCTGTATTTTGCCACGAGAGTGGACCAAACCCTCTTCCCTTACTTCACTCATATGTCCCTCTTGTGATGGAAGAGTAACTTTTAGTAGCTGAAGCTAAACCATAAAGAAGAAATAAAATCGTAATATTGAAATTATGAAAATTATGAAAACTATGAAAAAAACTGAAAAATAAAGTTCAAAGGTGCTGATTCAGGGTGTGCAGTGGGGCACTGAGAATATTGCAAATTGAAGTGCTGTTGAATTTAGAGATGTTAATGGTGCAGTTTTGGGGGGTTTGGCTTTTGACTGGGAGATAATGTGGACGTTAAAACATTCATTGTAATTATGATTCCAATCTCCTGTTCCAAACTTTCAAACTCAGCAAGGTCACTGCTGAGCATGTATAAAGACAGGAAGTGACATCAACCTGTCACTAGGGAATTGGGTGGACTCACTGGCCTCATTCAGTATGTGCATAGAAATGTTCTTAAGTGTACATGCAAAATTATCATCAGATTTATGAAAGGTGCAGACCGGGCAATTTTGGCCCTAACAGATTCAGTATCTCTGGTATGGTCATATATGTGCTATAGTTTTGTTACTGCCAATGCTGCAATTTTTCTTATTTAGCTTACAGTTGTTGTGGAAAAGACATGGTCCACTATGAGCAAAGTTATCAGGAGGCTTAATGTGGGAGCACAATGTAGCAAGTATGTTCAAATGCTAAATAAAATTGCATCCCTTTGTGGCAGTACTGATATTTATCTTGGATGGGATTGGTTGAAGGTCTACATTGAAGGAAGCCTTGAATTATCATCAGATCTTTTGCCTGTTTTCTTTTTCAGGAGATGTTTCCATCTGTTATCTCACTACGGTCCATGGTCCAAGGTCTTTAAAGAAATGAATCACCTTACATCTTCTGGATTGACCCATATGTTTGATTTATCCCACCTGAAGTTTGAATCAAGTATTTATTGTGATGCCTCTTGAGGCCACAGAAAAAGGCTCCTATAACAATACAATCAAGTGCATTTATAAAAGCAAATACCATGTACTGATTTAATCATTTATACCGATCCATAGTTTTATACAGAATTAATTTCAGTGATCATAAGTATACTTATACAAAAACATCTGTTATGCTTAAATAATAATAATACAACACTGAGGATTTTCCTTTGGCTCTATAGCTAGAATGTCCTTGTTGTGTACCAAAACAGGCAGGAAACCCCCCTGAAATTAGGACAAGTTGAGAATTAATTACTTTCTTCTTTTTTTCTGTCTTATTTTGATGACCAAAGAATATCCATAAAACAACTCTTAAGCTGCACTGATGACAAAATTAAATTATAGTTTCATTTAAATGCTTGTAATTTCTCTGCATTTAAAGCTGGTAAAATGTCATGTTTTATTTGTACACTAGAATTTGTAATTTGCAGACAGGTGAGAAATTAAAGGCACAACCTGAACCCTTGACACCTACCCTGAGGGGATCCAGTGATTCTGTTACACTGTGGTACTTTGCTGCCATAACAGGGTCCAATTGTCACAGGGCCCCTCCTTGAATTGCCACCTTTTCACAGCAGATGGGTTTGTGTGTTCCAGTGATCCCAGGAGCTATGTTGTCTTGGGCAATTTGCCCCTGGCAGGGTCTCCAAAGGCAAACTGGTCCTGGTTGAGGAAAGCGATTCTGAAAACCCCTATGACGCATAAAAAAACAAGGGTCCAGTTTGGGACAGGGTCACTGGGGTCCTGATCTGTTGTGGTGAGTTTCCTTAGAAGGGTGGCTGGGCTCTCCCTTACAGATAAGGCGAGGAGCTCAGTCAGTCGAGAGGGACTTGGAGTAGAGCTGCTACTCCTCCACATCAAAAGGAGCCAGTTGAGGTGGTTCAGGTATCGAACCTGGATGAGCGGCAGAAAATGGATGGATGGATGGCACAGGGAAAAGTCACTACAAATCAGTGCAAAGTTGCTATGAGGGATCATCTTTATCCTGTAATGAAGCATTTCTGTCTTGATGGGAGTGATCTAAAGAGGGGTCACCGAATAGTTTGAGTATGAGAATGATGTGAATGACTATGACTGTCAAAGTCATATGATTCAGCCAGAGTTTCACAGAGTTTTTTAATCAATGCCAAACAATGGTGAAGCAGTTCTAGGGGTATGTGTTGCACAAACACCTTGCTAACAGACTTGTCACTTGCTTGTACAGTTGTGGTCAGAAGTTCACATCCACTCATCATGGGCTCATCAGGGTAATTTTGGGCTTTTAATTATTTATGTGAATAGTTCTTTTTCCAGGGTGGAATGATTGTACAGCATACATCTTTAATGACTTTAAAAACAGAATTGGGTGCAAAAGTTTGAATATATTTTAGATTTTCTCTAATCCACACAGGCTCAAACATATAAACACACCCCCACTAATATTTGGTTAAATGTTCCTTAGCAAGTTGGACCTCTACCAGATGCTTTTGGTAGCCATCAACAAGCTTCTGGAATAATTCTGGCTGGATATTTGATCACTCTTCTTGGCAGAATTGGTAGTTAATTTAAATTGGTTGGTTTCCTGACATGGACCCAACTTTTAAGCAGAGTCCATAAATTTTCAGTAGGGTTGAGGTCAGGGCTTTGGGAAGGCCATTGCAGAAGATTAATGTTAGCCTGCTTTATTGTCTTGTCTGACCATATAACTTTTCTCCAGAAGGCATTTGGCTTGCCCATGTGGGCAGCTGCAAATTTCAGTCAAGCTTGAAGCAGGGGCTTCTTTCTTGATTGGCACCCTCTCAGTCCGTGGCAATGTGAAACTGGCTTCACTGTGGACAGTGATATTGGTGTTCTGGCAGTTTCCAGTGCATAGCAGGGTGGAGCCTTGGTGGTTCCTGTGTTGTGGATAGTTTCTACAGTCATTGATTCCAAGATGGAAAGTGCAAAAATCTTACTCCATCCTGTAAAGGGCTTCTATTCTGGTCATATGTACGGTTGTGTTATTTTACAACAAAGAAGCTCAATTGCTGATAAAGTTGGAAGTCAGAATTTTCATCTGGAACGTCCCCTTAACTCGGAAAGTCGGAGCAGTCCCACCAACCCCGAGTTCACAACCAGGATGGCAGCAGTGAACTGTACTGCCACTGTTGTGTAGTTACTCAGAGCAGCTACTGAATCCTCACTCCGGAACAAAAGGTGGCGGTGTTGGAGTAAACTGGCTATCAGCCGCAGTAAAACAAGAAGCAGTTTGTCGGCAGAGATGCACTTTTAGTTAGCGGTAGTAGTGTTTACCTGCGCCACATTATACAACACTCTGTATTTCCACCTATGCTGCAATGGTGTGAACACGCCTCAGTCATTTCTTAGTTCTACGCGAGGAGTGAAACTGTGGTTGAAAAAGACAGAGCAGCCAGTGAGCGGAGTAACAACAATGTCCAACCGCCTGGCTTTCCAGACACAGCTGGCCTCCATCATGGAGGTCCTAGCCAATGCAGCAGTGGCGGAGATCTGTAAGCTGGTGGACGACGACTATGCGGTGGTGAGACTACAGATGTCTCAGTGCCAGAGAGAGAACAAGGCCCTGAAGAGGAAACTACACCTGCTGGAGTTGAAGATGGCCCGGGGAAATGCCGAGAGGAGGCTCCGGGAGAGTGCCATGAACAGCAGCCGACCGAGGGTGCAGATAAACACAAGTGACAGGCTCCGAGAGTCCTCCACTTCCACCGGTACGGTTAGCACGAATAATAACAGTAATAAGAAGATATCTAACTGCACTCTAAAACATTTCGGTCTTTCTTCTCTCATTCGTGAAACACCGCATTGTCAGCGTGATCCAAGTCATTTATCTCATTAGGTTGTACAAAGCCAAACATCCAGGATACAGCTGGGGGCTAAAGTTAGCATGGACATGAGAAAAAGCAGTGAGTAATGAGGTACAAAGCTGAGAAATGTTTGAAAGTCCTGTTTCGTTGATTTATACAAACTGTCAGAAGTATTAGTGAAGTTTCTCTTCATCGAATATCTGCTTTTACTTTTGAGAATTAACTCAGAGAACTTCTCTCTGCCCGTCATCTATTACTTGTCACAGCTGTGATATTACTAGTGCAATATAGAACATACAGTGTAAATCAAAATGATGTTAGCAAATTAATATAGATAAATCTATAAATAAATATAGTTCCGTCGCCTTTCCACAGCCAAACTTCAAAGATTGGCTGTTTTCAGCTTTAACCCATAAGAACCATTTTAACAGTGAGGAAAGTTCCTTTAAAAGTTTATCATTTTAATAGTTCATAATTTTCCTGAAAGTAGAAATGGGTCTGGGCTCTTATGGGTGATTATAAACCTCACATTCTTGGGTTTTGGACAAACATGTCATCTTGGTTTATGAAAAATTATAAGTGCTTCTCACAGTTTACTGTTATTTTATACACACAGTTCATCAGTTCAAAATGAATAGGCTGATTAATCAGTAATTAAATAAGTTGGATAGATATGAGATCAGATAAATGTAGTGCCTGGCATGGTTGTGTGTTGTGATCTGTTGGTGCTACACAGAGCTTTAATGTGTGGTAGCCATGTGTTTGTGCTGTTGTTGGTACCATAGATACAGAAGTCTTATTTAGTCTTATTTACCGATCCATGACAGCGATATCTTGGTTTGAGCTTCTCTTAACAGAAACCAAATAAAACAACAACATTGTGGGGAAGACCCTGGGAATAATTCTTTTTTTAATGTATTTATTTTCATCACTTAATTTTTCTGGATTCATTTCTTTTTAGCTCAGTGTGACAGTCTGGTAGGCTACTTTGAGGTGCTGTCAATTAAAGTCATGCTAGTTTTTCTTTTTCCCTCTTCAGTGCACACAACCCCAAACACACATACATACATATGCTGTGCAGTTGAACTGACAAGAGACAGTTGAAATGAAATAATATTGATCAAGTTGGTCACATTATGTTAAAAGCTTTCCAACATATTAAACCAAACACATTGAGAGAGAGAGAGAGAGAGAGGCCATTGTCTTCCTCAGAAGTTTTCACTTAGCTCATTCGACCACAGTTTGCAGTGTTCTCAAACAAACATATAAAGAGGAGCTGTTGGTATAGTTTGATAAGGATTGGACTCATGTCTGTTCCACACAACAGACCGGTCCATCCCAGGTCATAATATACAAAGAAACAGTCCACTGCAGCCTTTATTTGTGCTTCTCATGTGTGCTTTTTTTTAATTAACTTTTTTCTCACTTCCTCCACTTCACGGTGAACTCTGCTGTCGTTCCATTTTGGACCACTGTCTGCAGTAACCACAAGGAGGCAGCTGCATCTTAGCAAGATCTGCCAGAAAATAAGTGGCATACTAACCAAGGAGTGGTGTTACATACATGCAGCTTTCATTTTTGGTTGTTTGTAATTCTTCACTTTAACAAGAATGCTTTGGTTGTGTGCACTCCTGCTGTGTTTCACAGATTGCTTTTTTTAGATGTTTAAGCTTGTTGAACACGTGGTTTGATAAAGGACTCTTATTGAATTTTTACTCAGATGTTTTGATTGCACTAATAGTATCAAGGGTACCTTGATGCATGCTCAATAATCCAGGTAAGGAAATCCCAGAAGGTTGATTCTGTTCATCTGGACGTAGCGTTTTCAGTGGGAGAAACGTTTCGTCACTATCTAAGTGACTTCTTCAGTCTCAGCTGACTGCAGGTTTCCAGTACATTTGCATAATGACCAAAACCAGCACCATTGACTAACAATGGGCCATGAGGTCAGTTTCATGATCATTAATATGCAAATTGTCATGACCATTGATCAATGGCCATGAGTACCATTCACAGAGATTGGGGAATGGCTGCAATTACAGCATTGTAAGATGGTGAAAGATGTACCCTTAGGCCCCCTCCTCGGTTCAGAGATGGGCTTTCCCTTTTCACGTAAATGGCCTCCTTGACTCCCCGTTCAAACCAGCGTTCCTCCCTGTCCAGGATGTGTACGTCCTCATCACTGAAAGAGTGGCCACTGGCCTGTAGGTGTGAATAGACTG
>VUQS01060538.1:8043-23575 GCA_015108495.1 Heterochromis multidens
AAAAAGGCCAATTAAAAAAAAAAAAAAAAAAAGAAAAAAAAAAAAAAAAAAGATATAATCTCAGCAGCAACTCAAGGGAGCAAAAACAATCTGAAAATGTACAATTCTAACAGATTTTCTAAAGCTAAATGAAAAAAATGTCCAGCAACCAAACTGGAATCTTTTTATTCAGTACAATTAAACTAAATACTTACCCAAATAAATAGCAGATTAGCAGAATAGTAGCTTGATGCTATAGGAGCCACAGGATAAATTACAAGAGTTTTGAAGACCACCAACACTACATATCTCTTCTAGCATTTGGTTACAGCCTCTTGGGTCATCACAGTAAAGGTGGCATTCTTTGAATGGTTTATTGACTGAATGACGCTGACCTATTCAAAACTACTTTTCTTAAATTTGATTTGTTATGGTTTACAATAATCTCCAATCATTTCACTTCATGACAGCCCATGGATGTCTTCTGTCCATGATGAAGGATCTCCTTTGACAGATGCATTTCATGCAAATCTGGAGTATGGATTTTGCCCACTTAGACCTAAAAAAATAATAAAGAATCAGTAAAAGAGTGCACAGATTTAAATAATTACATGTGAAATTAATGTATTGTTTTTGTCTTGCTGAAGAATTATATGAAAGGATGTTAATTGTGAGGTTACAGGCAGAAAATGGCTAGCGAAGCTTGGGACAAAGACTGCAAACAGGATTAAACAGCTAGCCTCACCCTGTATGATTGTAGCTAAAACAACTAACCAGCCACTCTTAACCTTTTTTATTTTGTTTTATGGTATACACTAATCAGCCACAACATTAAAACCACCAGGACCTTGACAGCAGACCTTTTGGATCATGTAGGTTGTGGGGTTGGGCCTCCATGGATCAGACTTGTTCCAGTTCAAGTGTTCAATCAGTCTTAGGGGTTTAGAGTCTGTGTCAATGTTTTCAGCTCAATTACTCCTTGGTGCTTTTTGAAAAGCATTCCACATTATGACAGATCTCTAAATTAACCCTAACATAGTGTTATGTAGTGCATGTTGGGGTAATTTCCATTCAAAGAAAATTTGGTGGACAGAATCTGCAACTTTCTCTGAATTTAGATTAGATTCCATTTGTGCCTTGTGGTGACTGTCAGAAAAATATAACCACAATAAAGACATCACAATTACAGACATTAAAGACACTAACAACAAGAAAGTGCTGCTCTAAAATCACCAAAAATCAAATACCACTGTGTGCAAGTGACCACCATATCACACCACATCATATCATATATCATCTGGATTTGTTCAACAGAGTTATACTACAAGGTGTAAAGACCTCTGGGCATGAGATGTTCGCAAAGTGGTACCCTGTACCTCCGTCCCAATGGTAGTAAGGTGTATTCACCATAAAGAGGGTGTGATACGTCACTGAGCAAGTCTCACCCTTCCCACCACTCGTGACTTCAAAGTTGGGTCATACTATAATTCACAGAATTGTCTGCACTTCTTGCAGTAGCCCTTCCCATATACACCAACATCAATGCTTCCATGTTTAGGCCCAGCAGTTTTGTGTTGTGCCAGTACCAGCTTTTTGTCACCACCATCATTCTTTTTAGTGGAAATGGTGTGAAACAGGTTTTTGATTTTATTTATTTATTTATTTATAAGCTTTGGAACTTCATTAGTGGAAAAGACGCATTTTTGGTGCCCCACGAAACACTTTGTCCTGCTGGGGGAGGCCACTGTCGTCAGGAAGTGCTGTTGCTATGGAAGGCTATGTTTAGGTTTCTAGTATGTCTCAAGGTAACATCCAGATATGCTCCAAAACCAAAGGTTTCCCAGCAGAACATTGTATTAAACTGCATTGTAACAAAATAATCAGTGTTATTCGCATCAGCTGTCAGTGCTTTTAATGTTGTGGTGGACTGATGAATATCTGTACAAAATATAAAAAAAATATATAGTGTAAAAAAGACATTTGATGAACACTGAGGCTGCCAGAGAAACAGTGGAGGAAGTCGATGCACCAAAAAGAAATAGTTTGGCACTTAACCCCCTGGACTTCTAGACTTTATGGACAGAGTCCATCAAGCCCTTTTCTCCAGTCATTATACTAAGCTGGGCTGTAATGCGGGTATTACAGTATATACAGTATAAACACAGAGTCAACTTTCTCATCAAGCTTTCTCCAAGAAAGTAAAGAAGTGCAAAAAGTGTGTAAAAAGAGCCACATTTTGATTTGTAGAGTAAGCCATGATTTAGCATTTCTTTCAAAGATATTGTATTAGGTACCTGATTGTTAATCTATGCATGTGCATAAAACAAAGATAAAAAGCTCACCATATTTCTGCCTGATTTCCTGGTGTCTCTGGTTCATCTCCGCCCTCCTGTAAAGACAAAAACATTCTTCCATAAGTCACGCAGTCACGACTAAAGAAGTTTTCAGAACATCAGACTCGTGGCCACAAACCAGTTTGAGCTGATAACAGTATGACGTGTGCATTTTTCCCTCATGTGTGTGCTGCTATGAAGTGATACAGATCATACCTACCGATGCAAAAGGCAGAGCTGGTGTGTCAGACCCAATGCAAACATTATGGAACCAATAAAAGCCCAGAATTGTTGTTTGGAGTATTTTATGAGGGCTTGCATGTAAAGTATCCACAAATAACTCTATTTTGTATGCATTTTTAACCAAATATTAAACACTAAAATAATTAAACACTAGCTAGTCAGATGGGGGATTAAATGGTATTACAAAAAAACAAACAAAAAACCAGTAATTCTCACCTTTCTTCCTGCTTGTTTTTCAGCTTATTGGCCTGTCGCTGCATCTTGGCCTCAAACCTTTGAGATCTGGAAAACACCAATGTTAGATTTATTTAGTATAAGGAACAGATCGCCCCCTGCCCCTTAACAATAAAGATCCAATGTGAAAGCGGTTATTACAAGCTACATTTAAAAGATAAACAATTTCTAGTTGCCGTGTGAATAAATGTGGGCAGGTGTTGTCAATATTAGATGGGGTTGAACTCGGCACACCTAGAAAAAAGGAGCTTTCTAAAAAATTACCATATTTTTCTGAATCTAAGTTTTGTGCCTAAACTTAATAAAACAGCATCTGAAAGTCAAAAATAGTGCCCGATGTGGATGACCTATGCATCGGCTGAATGCTGATTGGTTGACAAGGGGTTGGAGTGGGGATGGGAGCAAGAGCAGAGTTCAACAGGAACAGGGGAAGCGTGAAAACAAAATCATCAAAGATTAAAAGTACAGCCTGAAAAGTGCAGACAGGGGCTATAGTGGACACTTTTCATTGTTTTTAAACACTCAGTTTCACTTCACAGCTTTGTATGTTTCTACTTCTCTTTTCTCCACGGCTGGCTGATGAACCAACAGCAGCAGAAGCAAGAGTAGCCCACAGACCGCATGTATCACATGTTTTTGACATTGGCCCCATCCACAACAAACACTCTCTGTAGGTAGATGGGCAGTCTCTGACTGCCTACGGACTGCCTTTGTGCTACTCCCGCTCAAGCATAAAACAAGCATAAGTGGAAACACTCCCATCTTTCAGGAATGCTTACACGTAACAGATATAATCGTTTAATTAAAAGGACTTGTTGGGTAATCGGGAGGTGTCTTAACCTAATGCGCACAACTAATAATACCATTGATACAACTCAATCTACCAGAATCACACTAGCAAGGATGAGAGTGTTTTGTCAGACTGGGTCAACCACAGTTTACATTACACTTACCCAATGTTCTCACACTTGCAGCAGCAGAACAGACAGACCAAAAAGGCAATGATAAAAACCCCACCGATCACTGCCAAGGTGATTATCAAGGTCTGGAAGTTCACTGCAGACAGATACACAATGACAACGTTATGCAGGAATCACCAATCGCAGAGTTATCATCAAGATAGAAGATTCTCGTTCTTCTTTCCTTAGCTGGGATTTTATTTCCTCTTCTCAAACCCAATCATTATAGAGCTTTAGATATTAATACTTGAAATGTTATTTTAAGAAGCTGATAAAAAAGTAAAGTTAATCCTAACAATAGTGATTAAAGACAGTTATTAACACAAAAGTGTATTTATGCAAAAATCCCTGTATCAAGATTTTACAGATGTAAACGTACACTATATGGCCAAAGATATGTGGACAAAATAAATTTTAACATCCATATGATGGATCCAATTTATCTTGTAGTGTTGAATGGGTCAGTTTCTATCACACTAAAATGGGAAACCATGCTTTGTACAGGGAGAGTCTGTCACGATGAAACAGGATAGGGCTTTCACCTAGCCCACTATTGTCTAAAATGTCTCTGCATGCTGAAAAAGACCCAAAACAAACAGCCCGAGATGAAAAGTACAGAAACATGGAGGAGGACTTTTGCTCACTGTAGCCCTTCTCATAACTTGCCATTTAAGAGTGTTAAATTTAGTGAAATATTCATCCATAAGTGGGTAGTTTTATCTACAATCAGCTGTCCTAATATTCAGTGATGAAAAATGATGAACCCAACAGAGCCAATATTATTTTTTATTAATATTTTTGTAGGAAAAAAACAAAACAAAAAAAATATCAAAAATTTTTGACAAAGATCCCTTAAATGTTCTTATTTACTTTTTATTTTTCCCTGGCGCAGTGCTGATTAGCAGCCTGTTGCAGCAGCCCGTGTTCCTTTTTTAAAAAATTAATTAATTAATTAATTAATTTTTAAATTACTATCACCTGCTAAAATTGATTTTTCTTGCTCATTGTAGTTTATGTGACGGTGAAATGGCTACTTTGTGTTTTGCAACTCTTACAGAGTCAGGTTTTACAAGTGTGCTAGTGGTTTTTCTTAGCACTACACTCTCGGCAACAGAGAATCTTCACCAGCAAATCGCGCTGACAGTTCTACTGCCCGGAGCGAGGCCTGTAATCCTGGAGAATCTATGGAGGAAATGATGGAGATGAAGCTGTTCCAGCTATCATCATGAGGTGTTTGGACAATAATGTGGATGAGCTCAGTGATCTGATTAAGACCAGAGTGAACATAATGAGTATAGTTTGTAGTGTTGCGGCGTAGCAGCGAGACATTGCCAGATTCACAGTTTCTGGACCACAGTGTGACTGTACCTGGCTTCAGGACTTCAGGGATGTTAATCTAATCTGGCAGTAAGAAGAAATGCAGAGGGATTACACAATCCCAGACATGTTACTGTGTCCTGAATACTGAACTGTGGGAATAAGTCCATATTACATGCTGAGGGAATTAATCATTGCTGTTGCCGTTTGGATTCCTCCATGAGCTGACGCAGAGGTCATCCAAATGACTGTGACTACAGATCCTGACCACCCTCTGCACCGCTTAATGGACATGCAGCTGAATGCCTCGTCTAACATCTGTTTCAGCTCAGCTGCCACAAGGACGTCTTTACTACCCCATACAACAATACCTGCATTCATTTTAGATTTAAGCTCTTATTGTATCAGATTTAGATTTTAATTCATATAGCGCTTTACTTTGTTGTATTTTCCATTTAACCAAGCTCCTTCTTTAGTGTAATTTTTTACTTTCTGAGCTATTTTGTTCTGTGATATTGTATTTATTTTATTGAGCCAAGTTGTTGCTGATGCAACACAGTAATTTCTCCACTTTGAGGATAAATAAAGTATTTCTCATCTTATTGAAGAATATAATTTATAATATATTTATTAAATAGCTCACAGAAAAACATGGTTCAAATATTACACACACAAAAAAAAAAAAGAAATCAGCTCATAGGCTTCAGTCAGTCAGCCTGCTGGACAGCATATTTAACAATGCATTGTAAGTATTGACAAATTATTACAGATAACATATAATGAAAGTAATTCTGAAGGGAGGGACATAAATGACCTAGAGGAAAATTAAGTAACGTCAGAGCTTAAAGATGCACAAAATGGAAACAAAAGCGAGTGCTTAAAAATTTTCCCACAGTACCTTGAGAAAGGACTTTTTTGTTAAAATGCCCAAAGCAGTCATTAAAGTTGTTATCAATATGTGATCAGCTTGCGCTTGCGTGTGTGTGTGTGTGTGTGTTTCTTACTCCAGCAGAGTCCCCAGCGTGCATCATTCAGAGGACAGAGTGCACGGGGTGGGAGGATGGTTCTCACTGGATATGTTACACATAACTTTGTTGTGATACACCACAAGCACTGTTTAAAAAAAACAAAAACAAAAAACATACATAATGGTCCTTTTAGTTAAACAAAAAAATGACTCTTGAGGTATTTAGGCCAATTACAGGAAGTAATGTATGATAAACACACAGCCTAAAAATGGAGAAGAATGAGAATGCATGAGGTCAGTTACTTCTCAAACCAGTCTAACAGGTGTGGGGGTGGAGGAGGAGACATATTTTTTGTTAATGCACACACAGACACACACACACACACACACACACACAAACACAAACCCTGTTAGCCCAAAAGGAAATCAGCCAAGCAGAAATAAAATCCTCTCTCAGTGGACTTACCGTCACATTTTTCAGACATTCCTCACAGCTTGTCCCATTTTTCGCTTCACACACTGTAGGGTAAAAAAGTTAAAACAATCCAATTAAAGGGATTGAACTTAGTGGACATGACTGTTAAAAGTGCAAACAATTTGCCTCAAACAGGGAGGCAAACATGACTGCAACACTTGGCAAGTTTAAATGAAAGCACCAGAAGGAGCAGATTAAATGAAGCCTGGTTTGTGCTCACTCTGGTTTTTGTAACTACTGCTAATCCTCCTGGGACATTTTCCATGGAGACTAAGCACAGCAAGCACACAGGCTGTGGAACCAGTCATGTTATTATCAGCAGACATACACAGAACAACAGCTGGGTTTGTGTGAAGCCATGTGCCTGTAAAATGGATGCGTCAATAAACAATTTCTCATTTTGGTGTGCTGGATTTGTTTGTCGTAGTTCCTCCTAGTTTCTCTACTCTGAAACAATCAAGCACCCCCAGGGGCTGAAAAAGAGACTCCTTGTTCCTGTTGAGAGGTTTCAACAGTACTCAAAGATATGAATCTTCCAGAGACACAATTCTACAAATAAAATCATGTTTTTATTGCTTTTATGTGAAGCTTTATACGCTGAAAGGTGGCCTGTGCATAAAGTTGTCCAATATATTTTATGATAAATAACCTAATTGTAGAAAATGCAATCAAAGACATTTTAATTCTAATTGTTTGCTTGCTTTCCCCCCTCAGTTTAGGCCCTATTAATCAACACTTTTTGAAAATAATAGCCCCTAAAATGACTAAAGTGACATTAACCAACAGCTGAAGGTAAGGGTTAATAAATCACATTAAGTATTTTGAACAACCTGTGCGTAGCTAGTATCATAATAACAACAATAATAAATAACGATGTAGCTAAATCTGATTTTAAAAAAATTTTTTCAGCTTCAATTAATTCCTCAGTCACCACACTCCATGATTTCCATTCCTACCGTTCTCAGGTGTGGAAGAGTCGGCGAAAACTGTCACCAGGACGAAACCAAGGAGAAGAACAGGCAATAATATCCGTAAACCCATCATCGAACAGCGTAGACGCAGATTAATCCAAAAGTTTCTCCTCAGATATATTCTTTTTTTTACGTTTCAGAAGATTTGAGAAAGCAGTGTAAACGCAAAAGGAGGAAATGCCTCGGCTGCTCCGAGAGACGGCTGAAACCTGAGAAGTTAACTTGCTGAGAAGGAACCAAACGCAAAATCCTGACGCACGCTCTCTTTACGCACCCAAACAGACAAAGGAGGGAAAGGCGTTGGCAAGGCGTTGGCAGTGTGGAGTACATTTCGAAATACTTCATTTAAAATATGTGCAGAATTAACAGCAAAGTTTACATAAAGTAGTTGTTTTTACAGAAAAAAACAAAACAATAAAACATTGTCACAATTAAAACAGTAGCATGTTTACTGATGGTACTGAATGTACCATTTTACAGCTGTGTTTAGTCCATTGATTCCCAAGCTATGGGTTGGCTCCCAATTAGGAAAGTAACTTTACAACAGAACTGCTAACACATAACAGTTAATTGATGTAGAGTTTTTCATGAGCTAAGTGTTGACCTAATATCATACTTGTGTATTTGGACATTTTGAGAAAAGGAGATAAAAGGCCACAGCCAGCTGCTGGGTAGCTTAGTCCATAGAGTACCTGCCCAAATATAATAGTCTGCCTACCAGCTCTTCTAAACCTTCAAGGTTGTGTCTATTTTGTTTAAACAAATTAGATAACACACGTAATGAAACGAACTATCTCTGGATAGGGGAGAATATAGTGTTCCCTCTGTTTTGGGCAAAAGGTCATAGCAAAGAGGCTTGGAGCCCAATACAAAGCTCCCTGAAAAAGTACAACACACAGTAAATACAGGACCATTTTCAATAATTTATTAAAGCATAATTTTGTAAAGCCAGTTACAAATAAAAAAAGAACACCACACATATCTCTCTCTTTCTCTCTTTTTTGTTTAAACAAGCACAATGTTTAACTATGTAAAGGTGATAATAAGCATAACATAAGATAAGAATGGGCCCCACTTTGGCCGCCTGCGGCTGATAACAGGACCCTTTTTGATGAAGTTGCCCTTGAAGACAGATTTGTAATCAGACAGTTCAAAATTTTCATTAACAGTTTCCTTTAGCAAACACACTGATCACATTTCAGCAACTACAGGGCAAGTTCTTCTTAGTGTAATATCAGTGACAGACAGAACCATAGATGTAAAATAATCAGATCTGACAGCTCCAGGTTCCTCAGTATTTATGGCTTGTGAACTTTACTTTTTCCAGTTTTGTGCTTTTTTTTTGTTTTGTTTTTTAGCTGAAACTAAATTAACCAAAAGTTCAAAGTGGAACCTCTGAGTGAGTTCTGCTTATTCTAAGTCTAAGGCAGGATCCCAGTGGGCTGTGTGTATGCAGTCAGGCCGTAGCTATGATTAAAGACACTGGGTCATGAAAATTTGGAGTATTTTAGCAAATCCATACATTGTACACTTAAAACCTTACATGTGGTAGATACTTTAGGCTGATTTCAATACTGTTAGACTTGAAACCGTTAAATATGATCAATTTAGTATTTTCTCATCAAAACTGTGCAGAAAAACACATTTTTGGTGTTTGGTCAACATTTCAGAGAGCTTTAGGGGTCTTGGATTCACAGCCTCAGGTTTTCTAAAATCATGGCTACCACCCTGAACACTATGTGATAAACTAGAAAAACAACAAAATATTTCACCTGAAGAACTTCACTTTAGTGTCTGGTGTGAAAAGCCAAACCACAGCTGTCTTTGGGGCAAATCCTGAAATTCTTATTGCCACAGAAACTAGTTTAGAAACTTCAGCTAAACAGACAATTAATTGGTGTGATTGTTGTGATACTGGACCGTAATTTTCCATGCTATGCAAGCACTCCCACTTGATATCTGCTTTGTGGAAACACTTTGTTTACAGTGCTCCCCGCAGGTGTTTGATGTGAGGGATGCTGTCATCTAGCTGCAATGTACAGCGTCAGGTGACATTACTTCACTTTCAGTCCAAAAAACACACACATACACACAAAGCAGTGATGAATTTCAGCATTCCAAGTGCACAATTAAACTATTTCCGAGCCCGTGTCCTCACAGTGTCTTATCTGCTCCTCTTACATTGAGGCTGAAAAAAAAATCTGCATATTTTCACTTCTCCCAAACAGACTTTGCAACACATACAGTACAATAGGAAATAAATAATCCCTCAACCCTCCCCTGATATTTCATGCTTTTGCCGTTAACTCACAATTACAACACCATTCTTCGCAAAGGTTAGTCATGTAAATACATCTTTTTTCTAAGGAGTACACTCAGTAGTATCACTTCTCTTTTCTCATTTCCCTTTTCTTTTACGCCATTAATACACTCACACACACAGCAGCAATGCAGACACAGCACTTTAGGTTCTCTAAGATAGGGGGAATACAGTAATAACAGTATTATCAGTAATAAAAATCACATGTTCATAAATAGACTGAAAACACAAACAAACAAGGTTGTGTGCATTTTTGCTTAAGTCTCCCAATCTCCTCAGTAAAGGAAAAAGTGAGATTAGCTTGAGCAGATGAGGATAGACAGTATTTCATGGCTCCAATTAATGCTGCAGAGTCCAACAAATAACAACAATGATAATTTCATCAAAATGCTGTTAAAAATATGACCACAATGGCAGCCAGACTCACTTTAGTCTGTTTTCTTTTCTTTTCTTTTCTTTTCTTTTTTTTTACTTACTCTTACTTTTCTGTGAGTCACATTAATGGCATAGCCAGTGTACAGTATTGGCATCATATTTAGACATACAATGGTCATTATTAACACCAATCACTTGCATGTATTTTACATGGCAGGTGTCACATTGCATTTAGTATGGCATTTATATACTGTACAGTGCAGTGGCCACCAAAAATGTAATAATAACTCTTATTATAATGTGTGATATATGATACAAAATGATACATGTTTGTTCAGTTTATGTGTGCATGTATGTGAATATACACATTTATCCAGCTTGTGTGACATAGACATAAATAGCGAAATGTTTTTTTCTGATACTGTTCTGGATATTGTTCTTGCAGAGCCAAGTGAGGCTGTTAGCCATGCACATACTTCGGAGAGCCTCCAAAGGAAATCTTTCTTCTCAGGAATATTTATAGAATATTTTTATGAAATATTTAAAGCCGCTTCCTTGGCTGTGTTTTCTTCTTGTGGCCACACAGTGGCACTGACGAGTGAGCAAGTGAACACTATGTGGTTTGGTGGGCAGTGGCCCCCCGAAGACGAATCACTGAGTCCTTTTTCTCAGATGTAACAGAGCTGATGTTACAGATAAAAGACAGAGAAAGCAAGCAAGAACAACAATTCAGCATTATAACTTAATTGCAACAGCAAACAAAGAGTGAGGATACACGAAGAGAAAGAGAGAGACTGAAATTAGAGGAGGAGTGACATAGAAACTAATATAACTGAAAAAGTGTGGCTTTTTTCTTTCTGGCAGTGCAATGGGGGTTGGAGGAGCCACCTGGGACTGACTGGGACTGGGTGGCTGCTTTGTGCTTGTTGTTTCTGAATTTGTCCGAAAAGGAAAACGGAGAGAAGTTTGGAGTGTGCTTGAACATCTACATGCAGGACTACAGCTGAGGGTTATGTATTTGATGGGACAGCCCCCAAAATAAAGGTTGTTTCATGCTATTTCATGTTATGTTATTAATAGATCTCCAGGCCAGATGAGTGTGCGTTTGGCTTCTGTGTCCACTTTTCCCCCATTTTATTACTGATGCTCATTCCCCACTCATGATTCAACCTGGAGGTCGAGCCAGTTGGTGCAACTGCCCTTTATAAAACCCAACCAACCAATGCAAGGGGCCAAGGCGTCTGGTGCCACTAGATGGATGAACCGAGAGCTTTGACTGGCTAGGGGAGATCACCTGAACAAGGAACTGGCAACACTGGACACAGACATGATGCTGCAGCGTTTCTTCACCACCATGTTAATGTAGGCCCGCATGATCTTGGTGATCTCTCCAACCTAAAATGTAAAAAAGGAGATTAGTGTGTGCATTTGCATTTAAGACAGATGGCTGTGATGGGCTGGAAATCTGTGCCTTGGCAAAAGACGCACAAAGCTAGTGGCATTCCCCTTACCCTGATCTGATATTTGTTTTTAGTGCTAAATGGCAAATGTTAGCATTTTTACACATAAAGTTGTGGTCAGAAGTTTACATACACTCACCATGGGCATGAATGTCATGGTAATTTTTTTTATTTCTTTGAACTGTTCTTTTTCCAGGGTGGAATGACTGTGCAGCATACATCTTAAATGACTTTATAAAACAAGAATTAGGTGCACAAGTGTGAATTTATTTTGGATTTTCTCTAATCCACACAGGGTCAAAAATACACATACAGGCTCAAATACACTCCCACTAATATTTGGTTAAATGTTCCTTAGCAAGTTGGACCTCAACCAGATGCTTTTGGTAGCCATCAACAAGCTTCTGGCATAATTCTGGCTGGATATTTGACCACTCTTCTTGGCAGAATTGATAGAGTTTGTTTAAATTGGTTAGTTTTATGGCACAGACCTGGCTTATAAGCGTAGACCACAAATTTTCAATAGGGTTGAAGTCTGAGCTTTGGGAAAACCATTCCAGAATCGTAATGTTAGCCTGTTTATCCATTCCAAAACCAGTTTTGATGTGTGTTTGGGATCACTGTCCTTTTGAAACACCCAGTTGTGTCCAAGGTTCAACCATGTAGCTGTTGATTTGAGGTAAAGTTGAAAAATTTAGGAGGTTATCCTCCTTCATTATTCCATCCACTTTGTGCCATGTGCCAGTACCACTGGCAGCAAAACAGTCCCAGAGCATGATGCTACCACCACCATCCCTGACAGCTGGTACAGTGTTCTTAGGTTTGAAAGCTTCACCTTTATTCCTCCAAACACACCTCTTGTCACTGTTGCCAAACAGCTCAATCTTTGTCTCATCTGACAATAAAACTTTTCTCAAGAAGGCATTTGGCTTCTTGAAAACTGGTTTCACTGTGGACAGTGACGCTGGTGTTCCAGCAGTTTCAAGTTCATGACTGGTTTGAGCTTGGTGGCTCCTGGGTTGTTCCTGAACAACCTAACCAATTTCCTCTCATCTCAGGGTGACAGTTTGGGTCTTATTCCAGACCTTGGCAAAGTGGTGACACATCTGAATAACTTACGTACAGTTGTTTGAATTGATGATATTGGAATCTACAGTTGTTTAGAAATGGCTCCAAGAGACACCTTGTGTAAATCCGCAATTCTCCTTCTTAGATCTTCACTGAGTTCCTTGCACTTTCCCATTGTTATGAGTATTGGTTAGTCCAGTGAGTGCTGTCAAAGAAATCCTTTTTATGCCGGCAAAGAGAAACTACCAGTTGTAGTCAATCATGACCACTAACGAGAAGTTAATAGGCCTTGGCCTTGTCAAGTTAAAAGACACTGTAGAATATTCAGCACCACTTATTAAAAGATTTAAGTGAGTGTATGTACATATTTGAGATTGTATGTATACTTTTGACCCTGTGTGGATTAGAGAAAATCCAAAATAAATTCAAGTTTGTGCACCCAATTCATGTTTTTTTTTTTTTAAAAGTCATTAAAGATGTGTGCTGTACGATCATTCCACCCTGGAGAAAGAACAGTTCAAAGAAATAATTAAAAGCCCAAAATTACCATGACATTCATTCCCATGATGAGTGTATGTAAACTTCTGACCACAACTGTAAACAGTGATCAACATGGTAAACATGGAACCTGTTAAACATTAAATCACTAGTACTATTATCCTCCTGTGATTAGTGTTCCCCAAAACAACTTTACAAATACCTGTTTTCCACCAGTGTGGTGCTGGTTACCCACCCTCCCATGAATTTTCACCCCACACCATCACAATTGCTGGGGTCAAAATTAGACCATTGATGTCAGTGGTTATGGGAGGGACTAGCATGAGAAATTCAGTGATAATTCATAGAAAATTACCACAACGTCCACTGCCTACTTCAAAAGGTCTGACTCCACACTAGTAATGACATCATGTTGGTGAAAAAGACATAAAAGCTCCTAACATGGCTGTAGAATCTAAGTCTTATTGTTTTATTTGTTTGCACAATTAAACAATTAGATAAAAGGCATCAAATCCTCTCCAATGTGAAAAATATCGCATATTCAATCAAGGCTCACAGCCTAAACCAGAGCTGGTCAATTAATTTTCCCAAGGATGAGAAACTGGGACCGTTGTGGAGGGCAGCACCAATAAGCTTATAAAGAGATACATTTTTAATTACCTTAAAATAAACCTTAATTTGCAGCCCTGAAAAGTTTATATATGAAAAATGAATAATGAACTCTCACCAGTGGAGTCTCAAAGTACATCTCCCTTTCATCCACGATGATCTTGTAGGTGCAGGGCTGTGAAGCTCCAAAGAAGGTGATGTGTTCATACTGGAAGGTCTCCAGTGGTTTGGGTTCCCCTCGTTTATACACAGACACGTTATCAGCGCTCACACCGAGCCACAGATCATGAGGGAAGCCTCCCTCTTTACACTAGCAAGAGAGGAGAGAAGGGAAAGAAAGGGGGTTACTTATCAGGTAATTTATTTGTACATACCCCTGAAATCCATCTTCTTATCTTTTTTTCCTCACCTCCACATCAAATAGAGTGGAGCCGTAACCTGGCCACTCCTTAATGATGCTCATGTATTTAAGCATGGCCTGATGTTGTGGCATGCCCTGCAGACGAGTCCATTTCTCCAGTACACTGGTCCGTGTGGCAGACGTCTCCTCCTTCACCCACATCTCAAGCATCTGCTCATCCTCCATCTGAAACAATCAGTGAATCCTGCATCAAACTATCAATCCACTCAGCTAACAGGTCCATTTTTCATCTAGTATAGCAGGATGGGGAAATTATTGGGAACATGCAGAGTCGTACAAATGAGTTTTACAAAGCAGAATTTTAAAATTAAAATCCCAAAAAGCTGAATCTGTTCATCTGCACATAGCGTTTTCAGTGGGAGAAACGTTTCGTCACTGTCCAAGTGACTTCTTCAGTCTCAGCTGACTGCAAGTTTCCCCAACCTTATAAACAGTACATTTGCATAATGACTGAAACCAGCACCACTGACTAACAATGGGCCATGAGGTCAGTTTCATGATCATTAGTATGCAAATTGTCATGACTATTGATCAATGGCCATGACTACCATTCATAGTGATTGGGGAATGGCTGCGATCACAGCATTGTAAGATGGTAAAAGATGTACCCTTAGGTCCCCTCCTCAGTTCAGAGATGGTCTTTCCCTTTTCACGTAAATGGCCTCCTTGACTCCCCGTTCAAACCAGCAAACCCCAACCTCAGCAACAGGACCACTCTCAACACCGACCAAGTGTGTCTGCTCTTGGAACTGTGTCTTCAGTCCACGTATTTCACATACAAGGGCCAGTACTACAGGCAGAAACATGGGTGCGCCATGGGCTCCCCAGTTTCTCCTATTGTGGCCAATTTGTATATGGAGGAAGTGGAAAAGAGGGCTTTATTATCCTATTCTGGAACACCACCAAGTCATTGGTTCAGGTACGTGGATGACACCTGGGTGAAAATCAAATCTCAGGACATACCACAATTCACTGATCACATTAACTCGGTGGACAAACACATCAAGTTCACCAGTGAGGATATGAAAAATGACAGGCTAGCCTTCTTAGACTGTGAGATTTCCATCAGCAATGGGGGGCATTTGAAAGTCAGTGTGTACCGTAAACCAACACATACGGATCAGTATTTAAGGTTTGACTCTCATCATCCCCTGGAGCACAAATTGGGTGTCATCAGGACGCTACAACACAGAGTAAACACCATCCCCACAGACACAGTGGCCAGGGAAGCAGAAGAACATCACATCAAAAAGGCCCTGAGTAAATGTGGTTATCCCAGCTGGACATTTGTCAAAGCTGGGAA
>VUQS01060539.1:0-11693 GCA_015108495.1 Heterochromis multidens
GATTGGAGTCCACCTGTGGTAAATTCAGTTGATTGGACATGATTTGGAAAGGCA
This sequence comes from Heterochromis multidens, assembly GCA_015108495.1. NCBI lineage: Eukaryota > Metazoa > Chordata > Actinopteri > Cichliformes > Cichlidae > Heterochromis > Heterochromis multidens. The sequence goes on from VUQS01060539.1 coordinate 55, forward strand.
TACACCTGTCTATATAAGGTCCCATAGTTGACAGTGCATGTCAGAGCACAAACCAAGCCATTAAGTCCAAAGAATTGTCTGTAGACCTCTGGGACAGGATTGTATCGAGGTACAGATCTGGGGAAGGGTAGAGAAAAATTTCTGCAGAATTGAAGGTCCCAATGAGCACAGTGGCCTCCATCATCCATAAATAGAAGAAGTTTGGAAACACCAGGAACTTTCCTAGAGCTGGTCGCCCGGCCAATCTGAGCGATCAAGGTAGAAGGGACTTAGTCAGGGAGGTAACCAAGAACTCCATGGTCACTCTGACAGAGCTCCAGAGTTGCTCTGTGGACAGAGGAGAATCTTCCAGAAGGAAAACCATTTCTGCTGCACTCCACCAACCAGGCCTGTATGGTAGAGTAGCCAGACAGAAGCCACTCCTCAGTAAAAGGCACATGACAGCCCACCTGGAGTTTTCAAAAAGGCACCTGAAGGACTCTCAGACCATGAGAAACAAAATTCTCTGGTCTGATGAAACAAAGATTGAACTCTTTGGCCTGAATGCCAATCGTCATGTCTGGAGGAAACCAGGCACCGCTCATCACCTGGCCAATATCATCCCTACAGTGAAGCATAGTGGTGACAGCATCATGCTGTGGGGATGTTTTTCAGCAGCAGTGGGAAATTAGTCAGGGTTGAAGGAAAGATGGATGCAGCAATGTACGGAGACATCCTTGATGATAACCTGCTCCAGAGCGCTCTGGACCTCAGACTGGGGTGAAGGTTCATCTTCCAACAGGACAACGACCCTAAGCACACAGCCAAGATAACAAAGGAGTGGCTTCAGGACCACTCTGTGAATGTCCTTGAGTGGCCCAGCCAGAGCCCAGACTTGAATCCGGCTGAACATTTCTGGAGAGATCTGAAAATGGCTGTGCACCAACACTCCCCATCCAACCTGATGGAGCTTGAGAGGCAAAGAAGAATGGGAGAAACTGCCCAAAAATTTTGAGGTGAAAAATTTGAATTTAATCCATTTTGGAATAAGGCTGTAACATGAAAAAATGTGGAAGAAGTGAAGCGCTGTGAATACTTTCTGGATGCACTCTACATTATTGTAAATGTGAATGTGGCTATTGATAATAACACAAAAAATAGAGTGCATGTATGTATATGTTGGAACTTTAATTTGGTTTACTTATACTTCACTGAAATAAAATACTGTCAACATCTTATGGTCATTTGTGCTGCGAGGTAATTATTGTACGTAGGTACAAAATTTCATTCTTTGCATAGTATACTGGCCTCTACGCACACAAATAGTAAGGGTATAACTGGGATATGTATAAAAATGTCCCTCACATTTTTTGGTCGGCTGACAAGGTCTCAAATTTGATCATCTGATCACAGAGAAATCCTATTAAGGGCAAGGCTCTCCTGTTGCAGGACAGGAGGTGTGTGTGTGTGTGTGTGTGTGTGTGTGTTGGGGGGGGGCGTGTGCGTGTGTGTGTGTGTGTGTGTGTGTGTGTGTGTGCAACAGCTTTCTATACTCAGGCTTCCCTCTTGGGACACAAAACAGAACCCATCATAATAAACAGTAGAGCTATGGGTGGGCTTTTTATAGCTGCAAACCAACTATAACAGTCAACAGCAATGACACAGTAAGAAATAATGATATGCATGCCCACACACAACACATACACTCACGTAGCCTCACTCCTTTAAGCTGTCTTGTGACTGCTGTAAGTCATATTGATGTAGACAGGACAGAGGGGTGGGGGAAATATTTTAACCTCTCCAATCCCTCCTCCTCATTGGAATGTGGGACAGGGTGAGTGTGAGGGGGGATGAGAACAGCTGTCAGTGGAGCATAGACCTTTCAAAAGCTGCTGGAGAGAAGAACGGGTGTGGTGAAGGAAAATGTAGTAATTGTAGTCATGAGGGTGGCTGTGAGTCTGTAAAAGGGATCTGGCAGGCTAAGGTATGTGCTGACCTAACTCAGTTGTGTGATGCCACCATGACACAGCAGGGCGAAGGTTAGCTTAAGCAGGTTTGACAGTAGCATGTATTGTATGTGCACTGTGAAGCAGCAGATTTCAGATATTATTTCACATATATGGTGTGTCAATTCTGGAAAATCTAGTTGTAATAAATATTTAGATAACATGCAAAACTTGAAACAAGGAAACAAGAAATGCAGTTTTTTAAATGAAACAACAGAAACATGGAGTTTTGAATAATATAACTTAACTCCATAAAACCTGAAAATTAGTCACTGTTTTATCTGTTCATCACCTCCCTTCAAAATAATGTACATTGTACACAACAACTGAAACAAGATTGCTGTTTGCAATCAGATGTTGGTAAAAGTCTTCTTACCTGGTTACAGGTGCTGATGTCCACTCCGTTTTTCAGGAATTCAAGGACTTTGTCAATGTTTCCAGCTCTGGCAGCCCGCAGGAAACTGGTGTTACTGTCCGACTAGAGAGAAGAAAAAAATAAATTAGGATAATATTAGAAACAGGCAAACAACCATACTTTAATATTTTATATTTTCTTTTGTAACTTTGGCCATTCTGGAAAATGTGCCACATGTATGGAAGATTAGAGTAAATATTGGTTGCACGACATAATAAAGTCTTGTTTCATTTATCAGACAAAACATTATTTTTCTCAGTACATACACAAAAATAATCATGGTGGGTTTTACAAACAGACCTATGAGTCTTCTCATTCTTAAAGCCTTTAATTCTAGTACAAGTGATGCTTTAACCCCATGCTCCAGTTAAATAAACTTGTGCATTAAAAGTCCTTTAATATGAAAACATAAGTCACGTTTTCACCACATCAGAGGACATTATGCTGACTTGCATTGATTTCATGGAGATCCTAACCCTGATCCCTACATCAGGTTGTCATACTGGTTGGTTATGTTCAGATTTAAGTCATTTCCTGTTTTATTTAGTAATTTCTGGTCTCTTTACACTGTTTTAATTTTAAGTATTATTAATTAATAAATTATTATGTGTTATTATTAATAATTAATGTCAATTAATTTGCAATTAGTATCACCTGTGTTTAACCTGTCATACTGGTTCTCCTGGTGTATAACTTTCATTGCTGCCTGACCACCAGTTAAAGACAGGCTTTATGTGCATGTACCCAGTGAATTTAAATGTTAAATTTAAATACTGTTTTCTTCTTGTTCTTTGAAGAATGTAACAGAAGAATAGCACTACCCACTGAGTTGGATTAAATATGAACTGTATGAACACTTTTCAAAGCAATCTGAGGTCCCATCAATATTTCACTCTAAAAGAGCTCAAAGTAGAGGTATTTACCAAATAGTGTTAGTGCCTTAAAAATCTTATATACTCTATCGATATGAAAAAAATCTAATAACAATGAAACATGTCATTTGTTTATTATACACAACAATAATCACTGCAGCTTACTGAACAGAAATTTACCAACCAATGCTAACAGTAAACAAGGAAAAAATTTAAACCACACTATAAACTTTGGCAAAATTTAATGATCTAAATAAGTAAGTAATTATTTTTTGGGACAGTTCATAAAATGTTATCAGAAAAATTGCGAAAAATCACATGAACACTGCAAAGCACTTAAAAACCTTACAATAATCAGTTAACTGTCACATAAAACAAAGCAAAGCAGTAAATCCTTCCAACCAACAAAGTTGACTTTCTGACGATGGCCAGTCAATAGCTGTGGAATGACTTTGGTTCAAAACATAATTTTTCCTTTCAGACATCTGATATTTTAATGGTTTTCTCAATAATGAAAATATACCCTGTCCTACTGTAACTGAATATCACAATACTTCAGTACTATCACAGTACAAAATTAGTACTGTCTTCATTAACTGGAGAGTGTCGACAAGGTTTTAACCTCTTTTTAGCGAGGTTAAAATGTTAATGTCAATCACCACTGGGTGTTAACTTGTAAGGTCATTATCATCAAACTCCGCACTGCCTGTCAGTGATCAAGCCATACCCCCTGTTTGGATCACCCTGCACACAAGATGTCATCACAAACATACGAACAACCAGACATTAACATGTTTGTTTCTGACAAAAAGGACACTACCAGAAAACAAAAAAGGCATTATAACAACAAATCTGCTTTTTTCATCTCTTACCAGTAAAGCATCAACGTCAGAGCCAGTGTCAGCAGTCTTGTAGTAATCAGTGTGTTGATTTAAGTCACAGTCACTCCCAATGGTCTTTAAAGCTTTATTTGATCGACAGGCCTTACATGTTGCTGCATTGCCCATGGTTACTAGTCAGACAGGAAAATAAGTCCCACCTTTACCTGAATATTGTGGCCTTTCTTTACTCTCTAGTCAATTCTTGTCAAATTCTTGCAGTTTCTCACTTTGCCTCCTTTGCTAAACGACTCTCAATCCTACATTTCTGATAACTGGCTGAATCATTTAATCCTACAAGGCATTCAATTTGTGCATATCTTTGGTTCAAACATATTTCATGAACTACCAAATCTTCCTTCCTTTTCTAATTAATACTACTGTGTTCCCTTGTTGTTCCCTTTGATCACAGTGAGCGCTCCTGAGCATCAGACACCTCTAGCTCTGTATGTGGTCAAGGCCCAGTCCTGCCTACTCTTCCTCTGCCTCTCCTCTCTCGCTGTAAGATAACAACTGCAGCCATAAACATTTAACCCTTACTAGCTCTCCTGTCTTAGCTATTTTTACCATACTAGAGCTTCAATTCCACCCAGACACAACCCACTGATGTGTGTGTGTGTGTGTTCGTGTGATTAGGGTAGGGTGCACAACAGCTGGGTTTCAGTCAGAATGTCGACCACATGGCCTACGGTGCTTTTCAGGAACACCAAGGGAGACAAAAGTCCAACATGAACACAGCAATCAAACTTTGCAAGTAAGTTACAGGATCTTCTCTCACTAAAACAACTGAAAATAAAGTGCTCTGCTACTAGAAAGAGGTACAAATAATTAACTGAAAATGAGTTAGGGTTAGGGGCTGCACACCCACCTTTACCTGACATATTTTACCTTGCCAAACAAAAGTAACAGCAACAAACAGTAACTCTAATCATATTTCAGTAGGTTTATAAAGTCACCAGATAACAGGCCATCAACCCTTTTCTCTTTTTCTCCATAATTTTCCTTGTAACTGCTTTGATCCTTTGCTCATAGAGAGACATGTTAGTGTGTGTCTATGAGTGTGTAAAATAGTCAAGTGTGCATTGACTATTTGGCGGTGCTGCTGTGCTTGTGTTGCGAATGCATAATCAGACATATGGGAAGCTGACCAAAAATGATGAAAATCAGCTAATTCTGGTCCCTGGCCGGTCAATAGGTGCATCTCTACTTTCAACTTTACATAGAATACTACACAGCACTAGACACTAACAATTAATTTACATTTCTTACTTTTATTTTCACTGTGGTATTCGGTAATAATAATTAATAATTAATTAATAATGCTAATAATATTAATAAAAACATTTATGAAGTAGCACACATTCAGAAAGGCATTACTAATATAATCAGGTGTGTGTGTGTGTGTGCGTGTGTGTGTGTGTGCGTAGAATATTTTTCAGTCTGTACTTACTGAGTTTTAACTTGTCTGTCTGCCTAATTCAGCTGTTTGCCAAGCAAACTCCACATGCAGAGATTGGATTGATTGAGATCCAGCTGTAATCTCTGTATCCGTACAGGATTTGCGCAGATTAGCCTGGAGTCAGTCATGTAATGAAGGATACTCGATAATACACTGTAGCCTTTCCAAGTATATGCTTACACTGGATGAAAATCAAAACTCTACTTATTATCATGAATGTCTCATTAGCAGCTGCTTTGTGTACACGAGGTCACTTATGAACATATGTGAACTAGTATTGCTAGAGGCTTGTATTGCCATGAAAGTGAAAAACAGATGACAGTCATAACAAAAAGTTATGTTTATGCTACACAATGTTCCAGTATTATTTCTTTCTTTTTAAGCACTCTCCATGACATTGTACTTTATCCTTTACTTAATGTGATTTCAACTGCCTCCACATCTGTGCGATCCCCACAGCTCCTTCTTATGTTGTCCTACAGTAACACCAAAGCTTACAATACATTCTTACAGCTCGGCCACAACAGAAGGTGGTAATAAAATTGAAGCAATACACACCACATGTGACAGATGTGTTTTACCTGACGCTTTCGCTCAGCTCTTTCCCGCTGCCGTCTCCTCTTCTCCCTGGCTTTCTGTAGAGCTCTGTATTCTGGGTGTTGCTCAAGCTCACGTGCTTTCTTAAGATGGGCTGCAGCATGGGCCATGACTTCACCCTTCTACTTTTCCAACTGTTTTACCTGGTGCAAAAGTTTATATATCCTGGCCTAATGCACACTAAATACCTTTACTGAAAAATGTTGTACTACAAAAATTATAAAAAGTTATTAGGCCTCATACTGCATAAACACTATGCTAATATTAAAAGAAAAATCAGACAAATATTGACTGATTATTCCCAAATGACTGAAAAAGACTTTAAAGTAGTGATCACCCAAACTCAATAAAAAAATAAATAAAATAAACTAAAATAAAACTGTTGCATATTCCTCTTTTTCCCTTCTTCAGTTTTCTTTTCTTTTGTCTTGTCCAGCAGCTGGATTTCAGTACTCATACAAAACAGTCACACACATCTATAGATGCTCAATAAAAATGAATCACTTACTCTTATGGTCCTATCAAACATGAAAAAGAGGGATGATGACTGAAAAGGGCTGATGAAAAATGAGCATAAGAACCACTCACTCTCTCATCCTCATCACATATTTCAACACACACACAGGGAATTACCCAGCCCAGATGTGCATAAAAGCCCTCCATGTGAACAGATGTGGCTACAAAAAGCTGTGTGTGTGCGTATGTGCGCTTCCATGCATGAGTGTTAATGTGCATGTGAGGCACAGTCACAGGAAATTTTTTATTGTGTAAGGGGATTAGGGAGGCTGTATGCTAACAGCCAGCTGACTGCTGCAGACACAGCTACTTTCTCTGCTGCTGTGAAAATGCTCTCCATCCTCAGCAAAAGAGGGAAATGTGTGGAGAAGTAAGGGTTAATAGGTCAGAAAGGGGCATGAGGTGGATTACAATAGTCAAAATAAAATGGATTTTAAAGTTATTTTGTGTAGAATTGAAAAGAAACTGCTGATTTCTGTCAGTATAATCATAGTTAACCCCCAATTTACAAGTTCATAAATACATATAGAGTTTATGAAAACATTTTATTGTGTTACAGTTTAATTTATCCATAAGTTTAGCTTCTTTTGTACCATACTACAAACTTACCAATGAAAGCATAAAGCAGACTTTGCAAAATAAAAATTTTATTAAATGACATGAAAAGGCTGCAAAGGAAAATGAGAGAAGAGCATGAAAAGAAGGGTGAACTTGAGTACAGGCTGTCCTACTGTGAGCCAGCAGAGAAAATGGGACACACCACTCAGTCCAGAGGGGGACCAGTGAGCAGAGAACAGTGGCTTCTAATTACCCACAAGTTACAAGCTTCCCCTTAAATGGGGGAAAGTGGGTCGGTCTGAATCTCAACTGCATTGCACCCTCTTTACTGGTGGCTGATAGAATTGAATTTGACAGCTCATGCATGTGAGTGTGTGTGCCCACTCCAAGCAGACGGGTGTCAAGGTCTCTCTCTGTCAATGCAGCTAATGTTAGGAGTTTGAAATTTCAGCACAAGTGACAGGGGCACAATCTCACACCTCTATTTCTGTTCACACATTCTGCCTGATATATTTTCACAGACTCAGTAAGCAACAGCAGCATCAGCAACATCTCTTTCTACTAGTAATCATGAATGGGACAGATTTGCTGAATCACTCCACTACTATCATAACGTTTTTTGTTTTTTTTTTAACACTGATGCACTGAACCTGACTGCTTCATTTAGTTCCATGACAATGCTGCCTTTGGAGGGACTACACATCTCAGTGATTTCCTTTGCTGCTCTCTGCTGGTGATGCAAGGTATTCTATTTTTGAGGAAATAACTATGTATTTTAGATTGAACCCAATAATCTGACATAGCAACAGTGATAATTACTGGAAAAACAAAGAGAAAAACTGGTAGTAACACAAATAAAAAATACATGACATTTGGCTCTTTCCTTAACCCCCTGCTGAAAATCTCAAGTCTGGTTATTATACATTTCTCTCATCAAACATAAAGTTGTTTTAAATTCTGAAAAACCTAAGTGTGTACTATTCACTAGGTCATCTATTTAAACGATTAATGGTTGTAAAATTAAAACTGTTGATTGTTACAGATACTTAAGACTGTTGCTTGATACTAGACTTGCTTTTAAGACCCATGAGGAACACTTATCAAGAAAGGCGATGGTAACAATTTTACTTTTTTTTTAATACATACAAATCATGTCTCTCTTCTGTTAGTCTTAAGATCATTGTACAGTCTACTATTTTGTCTGTGGTTGGTTATGAATATATTGTTTGTATTTACACAGAGTCCCTGCACCCTGAACCCTCAAGTAAGACTTTCCTCACTCATCATTGTATCTTACATGAAAAGGTGGGATGGGCTTCCTTAACAAAGATGTTTATTTTTATGGCTCTTTTTCATTAATTTGCATTTGCTACATTTAAATACAGTAAATCAAAATATTTTCTTTTTTTTTGTCCAGAGGGATTCTCTATTAACTTTTATATCAAGTGTGGGAAATTGGCTGGTACTCTCCAGCCATAGGACATTCTAACAGTAGCTGTACATGTTATTCACACTGAACTTATAAAAATTGGTTCAGACATTTAAAAATGGAAGGAGCTACCTAAACATGAGGTGACATTCTCTTTTTATATTGAAACATTTTATTGAGCATGTTTTTCTTAAATCTGAAAATGTATGCTCTATTTCTTTGTATTATCTATAGATCTGTCTATACTGTTCGATGTTTTTTTGTACACAAATAGCTCTTGAAAAATAGATACTGAACTCCATGAGATTACCTGTTTCAATAAAGGATTTCACAACAACAACAACAATAATGATATAATCCTATGTTTTAGAAATAAGAACTTGCAGTTTGTTGAAAAGAAAAAAACCCTTAAAAAACAGCATTCTCACAAATGTTTCGAAAAGTATACTGTAACTACTGTACAGTAAAACGCCATTGTAATTTTAAAAGTATATGCATCATATTCTAGAACATGTGCTTCAACTGGTAGCAACAAAGTCTGGTAGCTCTGATCCTTACTCAGACTTTATTTTTGTTGTATTTTTATCGATTTTTTTTGTCAAGTACTGATGGATACTTCTGTGGGAAGAAGAGTTTACTCAAGAGAAGAGCTTTTTTCATTCAAATGGAGCAAATCTGCGTAAAATCCATATTCCAGCTGAGATAAGAGGTGTTTTCGTGGTTGCCGTGCTGGTGCACAGGTGAAGGATTGGAAGTGGATATACTATAAGCTCTATGTGCCAATAGTCATCATGGGAAATGTCAATTCTCTGCCCAACAAAAGTGATGGGCTGGAGATATTGGTGAAGACTCAAAGTATACCGTGAGTGCATGAACATGGTTGAACCAAAACATCTCAGACGCCAATGTGGACCTGCTTGGTTTCACCCTCATATTGTAAAATTACAACCAAGTTTTTCTCTGATTGCAGAAGATGTACAGTCTTCTGCTGGTGTACCTTCAGTAGGTACACCTGCTCAAATGCTTTTTAAAGCAAATATCTAATCAGTCAATCACATGGCAGCAACTCGGTGCATTTAGATGGGCTGGGCTGAGTATTTCAGAACCTGCTGATCTACTGGGATATTCTTGCACAACCATCTTTACAGAGAATGGTCTGAAAAAGACAAAATATCCATTGAGCAGCAGCTCTCTGGGCGAAAATGCCTTATTGATGTCAGAGGTCGGAGGAGAATGGCCAGACTGTTTCAAGCTGATAAAAAGGCAACAGTAACTTAAATAACCACTCATTGCAAACCAAGGTATGTGGAAGAGCAGCAAAACATCGAACCTTGAAGAAGATGGGCTACTGGAGCAGAAGGTAACACCTGGTGCCACTGCTGTCACATAAGAACAGGAAACATAGGATACAATTCAAACAGGTTCACTAAACTTGGAAAACAGCAGATTGGAAAAACGTTGCCTGAAGTGATGAGTCTCGATTTCTGCTGCGGCATTCGGATGGTAGGGTCAGAATTTGGCGTAAACAACATAAAAACCTGGATCCATCCTGCCTTGCAGTAGAGGTGTAATGGTGTGAGGGATATTTTCTTGACACTTTTTGGGCCCCTTAGTACCAGTTGAGTATTGTTTTAACACCACATCCTACCCAAGTATTGTTGCTGACCATGTCCATCCCTTTACGACCACAGTGTACCCATCTTCTGATGGCTGCTTCCAGCAGGATAACACACCATGTCACAAAGCTTAAATCATCTCAAACTAGTTTCTTGAACATGTCAATGAGTTCACTGTACTCAAATGGCCTCCACAGATCTCAATCCAATAGAGCAAATTTGGGATGTAGTGGAATGGGAGATTCAGATCATAGATGGGTAGCTGACAAATCTGCAGTAACTGTGTGATGTTATCATGTCATTATGGAACAAAATCTCTGAGTTATGTTTCCAGCACCTTGGTGAATCTATGCCATGAAGAATTAAGGCACTTCTAAAGGCAAAAGGGGGTCCAACCCCCTTTTTATATAAGTAATGAAGTGGCAAATTAAGAAAAAGAAGAAGTAGTTTATTGATCCCAAAGGGAAATTCGTATGTCTGACATAGCTCATCTGCTAGTTGTATGAGAATTGTAAAGCCTGATGGCTATAGGTGCGAATTATTTTCTGTAGAGAGGAGTCTTCCAGTTGTGGTCTGATCTGTCAAGTAGTGGTAAGGCAGTAGCTCTGTAAGCTTCTTTGACATTGGCATACAGAGAATCAAGGGTTTTATTTTCTCTGGTAGGACAGTCAACAAATTGTGTGAATCCAGTCAGGTGGGAGGAGAGGGAAACATGACTGAGGTCTCCTGATATTATGAAGAGTCCCTCTGGATGTTTAGTCTGTATCCTAGCAACAGTTTCATGGAGAACTTCACATGGAGCTTCAGCTGTTGCCTTGGGTGGAATGTACACAAGTATTGTTATGATATGACTGAATTCTCCTGGCACACAACATGGCCGCACACCAACTGCCAACAATTCAACATCAGGACAACACATCCTCTCCTCGACAGCGACGTGCACAGGACCACATCATCTCTGGTCCACAGAAAAAGCCAGACCCCCACCTTCTTTCCCGCCAACAGCTTCAGCTTCAGTTTCAAATTATTGTATATTGTAGCGACCACAAATGTTTAGCTACTCAAGGCATGTTCTTAAGGCATGTACCTTCAACAAAATGTGAAGATGTGGCTTACTGTACAACTTGTCAAAGGCTCCATTTTATGCGATTAGATGAAAGTGGATGAAAGCATTATTTGGACACAACTTCCAAGAGATCATAAGTTTTAGAGGTGTGTTAGAACAGAACAAATTTGTGCAACACTTATTTTTCAGTAAATTCTGTCATTTTGCATTTACAAATCTGATGAAGTTCTTTGATGGTCTGAAAGAAC
>VUQS01060543.1:0-14415 GCA_015108495.1 Heterochromis multidens
CTTCAGCTTTCAGGCCCCTCTTCTGTGGAACCAGCTACCACTTTGGATTCGGGAGACAGACACCCTCTCTACTTTTAAGATTAGGCTTAAAACTTTCCTTTTTGATAAAGCTTATAGTTAGGGCTGGATCAGGTGACCCTGAATCCTCCCTTAGTTATGCTGCAATAGGCCTAGGCTGCTGGGGGTTTCCCATGATGCACTGACTGTTTCTCTTTCTCTCACCGTGTTTTTACACCTCTCTGCATTTAATGAGTTATTATTAATCTCTGGCTCTCTTCCACAGCATGTCTTTCTCCCTCACCCCTAACCGGTCACGGCGGATGGCTGCCCCTCCCTGAGCCTGGTTCCGCCGGAGGTTTCTTCCTGTTAAAAGGGAGTTTTTCCTTCCCACTGTTGCCAAGTGCTTGCTCATAGGGGGTCGTTTGATTGTTGGGGTTTCTCTGTATTATTGTTGGGTCTTTACCTTACAATATAAAGCGCCTTGAGGCGACTTTTGTTGTGATTTGGCGCTATATAAATAAAATTGAATTGAATTGAATTGAATTGAACATTAGCGGTTTGAAACTGGAAACGAAAAAGCAGCCATCTCTAAAGTCAACCCACCTCTCTGCCAGTTGAGTTACACCTTTACCGCTGTCACATTACTTGGACCACTAGAGGGCGCCATCACTGGCATGTATTCAGATGTTAGGTTTTTTGTTTTGTTTTGTTTTTTCGAGGATGGTCTTAAAACACAGAGCGGTTTTAATAATTCCCCAACAATATTTTCAGAGTGTTCTTAAAAATGTTTTATTTAGCAGTTATGATGTTTCCTCAAATGTTCTGCTGGCCCTGAGTGAAAGTGCTCCTGAACAGCAGGAGATTAGCGTGCTTGTTTTTCATCAGGCTGCTCAAATGAAAAATAATTAACTGGTTTGTGTCTTTCTCTCTGCAGCTGGTGGCCCAGGGTCAGTTCAGGGTGCTGAAGGTTCCTCTGGGCTTCATTAAGGTCCTAGAATGGGTGAGTTTATCAGACCAAAACCTGCACCACAAAAAAATGCAACCACAGCACAGATGCACCTCCAGAGTTTTTAAGGACATGTAACTCCTGCAGCTGATTTCACATTCCTGTTTAAAGCTCAGAAACATCTCATGGAAACATCATAGGCAGTGGTTAACGGTTCACCTTAGGAAAGGACCAGTCTCATTAAATTTAAAAGCACAACTTCATGTAGATCTATGATAACACATAACCAAATACAGAATCTTCTTCCAACAGCTAGCCAGCTTTTACGTTATTACTTTTATGTTAAGATTTTTTTTTGGTAAATAACGAAGCTGTGCAAAGTTTTACAGCCCCTCAAAATACAAAGATGGGTAGAAATTTTGCAACCTTGGTTAAATTCTGGCCCTCATAACTTCACAAGTACAGGAGATGTACACATTTCAGATGAAGCCAAATTTTTTTTGTTTGAGATAATTCTGTTACATAACCAACTTTGAGCATCAGCATCATGAGATATATCATAGTTTCAACTGCAAAACTGCACAAGTTTAATGGGACATAGAGTAACAGAAATGAGCATTGGTACCCTGGATGTTTGATCTGATTTATGATAATTCACTGGGGGGGGGGGCTTCAAAAAGTGCATGCAAAATTTCAAGGGTCATATGATCATGTGGGATAGGTAGCTGGTCAAAACAAGCTGCAGCATATGGAAGGTCTCCTTTTTACCTACATTTTGACAGTCAAAAGAATCTCTAGCTGTGATTCTTTGTGCCACAATAATTTTATAATGTAGTCAACTTTTAACAGCAGTGATGTTCACATGTTGTATATAATGGTTTTGACATATCACATTGATAACAGAGGGTCACAGCTACAGACATCAGCAAAATAACACAGATGAAGATGGAAAATGATTATACATACCAGTGCGCTGGGGTCGGTTTTCTTAATAATTTAATTAGCAGGTAGGAACCCTCTGACAGGAAGAGCTTCATCAGTCATTACAGATCCTGTTGAAAGCACTGTCTGTGGAGATTACTGTATGTCTGACCAAAAGAAACAGAGGGACAAAACATGGAAGGTCTCAGTCAGTGGGGCTCAATACGTCAGATTAAATGGGAGTGTTTAGTGAGATGGGCATCGCAAAAAAAACCACATTAAATCTCAGTCCGGACTGACCGTCACACTCTGGCTGACGGGGCTAATGTTGACTCAATATACGAGGTCTGATCAAAAAGAAGGTTAAAACTTCATATTTATGTTGTATTACATTAGTAGATCAACTCAGTGAAAACAAAACATTTTCTAAACCTTCAGAGAACAAGGAAATGGCTTATTCACAAATTCCACTGAGGTGCTGAAGCCTGGATGGGAAGTGATGTAACGACTTCAGCTCTCAGTACTGTATGTGTGGTATTAAATATCACACACCCACACACCGACTGAGCAGATGGTCACAGTCAGACGGTCCAATCCCCACTTGGCAATGTGGGTGTGTGCTCATGCAACCTCCTTCTTCCGAGGACCTAGTGTGATTTTTAGGTCTTGTATGGACGTATCGTGGCAAATTTGTGGGAAAATGGGGACAGTTGGGGCGACAATTCATCAAAGACTTGGCTGTATGAGCCTCACAACTGGTCCTCACACTTGTGACAACACTTGTGGCAAAGCGGGGACACTTGGGGTGACAACTGTGGCAGCAATTTGTCTGAGGCTTGGCTAGAAGAGCATCACAGCTGGTCTCCACAGTTGTGGCAACAAATGTGGAAAGGCAGGGACACTTTTTGGGACTCCAGTTGGGATACTAGTGGCAACAATTTGTTGCAACAATGGTCTGGTGCCAAATATTTTTTCACTTAAATGTGCACACACATTTTAAATTGCAAAGTAAGGTATGTGCTTTGGTGTGTTCTGAATGCCCCCTCGGGTTTTAGTCATCAGGTGGAGGGATCCAAAAAACAGAACAGCAGGTAAAAACAGATTAAACACTAAAAAAAGGTCAAAACTGCAGACCTACTTATAAAACTTCATCATATTATACATATAGGAAATCTTTTCAAGAACCATCTTGTATATAGAAGTTAAAGTTTAAAAGATTGATGCTATTTTAAGAAATCTTAACTTTCCAATGGAAAAACAGTCTCATGGATCTTCCAGCATATCTGGATGGATCCTTAAATCACACAAAGCTGCAAACATGTTTCTGATCATCCTGGTTTCACTTCTCTCCACCTTCTGAAGCAGGTGGGGGAATCAGTGACATCACACACACCCACACATAAAAACATCACTAAGTTCTTCGTGCTGACTCGACACGAAGTCTGTTAGCCTGCTGAAGTTGGTTTGCACAGTTCTCTGTGAGGCTGAGGCGGTTGTTGGTTCGGTTCCTGTCTGATAAGCAAAGCTTCGCACTGCAACTGAGTCACTAAACATAGATGTGATGATGAGTCATCATCCTGCAGGAGCCAGCACCTCCTCTGCTTCAACAGAACTGCATGTTAAAAAGCTGCAATTTTAGCCACGGGAAGACCAGTTTCATGGAGAACTGATTTTTATTGAGGATGCTGTGTGTTTGCAGGTCAAAGGTCAGGTGTCACAATCATGTCAGATTCTTCAACCTAAAGCGAGTCTATAAATGGACAGATAAGGATTTTATTTCATGCCTTCCGTAACAATTTTGTGTTGCTAAATTTAGTCGTTGTAGTCTTTTAGCAGAATTACCTGCAAGAGCTGAATTAATTTATTTAAAAAAAAAAATACAGAAGCCCTGAGTCACATCCTAACAAACATTTCATAACAAACTTAAACAACCTCCTCTAAAAAACAACAAAAAACAAGTACAGCTTGTCCTCTTAGAGGTAAAGTCAGGTGTAAGATGAGTCTTAAATCCCTTTGATATAATCCTGAAATGATTTAACCATAGTTTAATTTCAGTTTATTTCAGCCTGCTGGTTCCCATTAAAGTTGCTAGTGGAAAACTTCAGGCTGAAGTAAAGAATGTTCCCTGAAGGAAGTACTCCCACTCGCCTGTGCTCACACTGTGCACGAGCACGCCTATAATGTGCGCATCACCATTTTTAAGCCAAAATCTCAGTGGAAAAACAATTATTTTAATTTTGAAACCAACCCAAAAAAAAAATAATGGCTCGTTGTTTGTACTTTTGCTTTTATCTCAACTCAAAAATAAGAAATAAATGTGGTTTGAGTTTCTCACTCGGATGATTTTCGACCTGCAGTTTGCCACAGCACCATGTGTCCGTGCCCACGCCCACTTGTTCAAATGTCCTGCAACCAGACCAGATCCCAAAAAATGAAATGTGGGGAAAAGACTGTGTTTGTGGGATACTTTTCTAATGTGTCAAGGAGTTTTTTGTATTATATAACTTAAAAAGAAACACAAAACATCCACATTAAAGGTTTGACATCAATTGTGGGAAGAACAAATTTACTGCATTTTATCTGAATCTTAACTACTTAGAAGCTTAAATAGAAAGTTTTTTATAGTCTTTATACACTTTTTTTTTTCTGTCACAAAAACGGTTAATTGTTAATTATTTCAACTGCTTTTCTGTGACTGATCATCACATCTTTGAGATTTCTATTTCTCCTGCAGTTCTTCGCCATCTTTGCCTTCTCCACCTGCGGCAGTTATTCCGGGATGTTCAAGATTTCGGTGGAGTGCAAGAACCGGACACACAGCGACCTGAGTATAGAGGTGGAGTTTGAGTATCCCTTCAGGTCAGAACGCACACCTGAACACATGAACTCTGAAACCAACATTTACCTATTTAAACTTCTTTCACCAGGTTAGGGGGTGCAGCAGAATCCTGGGTTCTTGTTGCTTATTTAAATGTATTATCCTGGCTTTAGGAAAGCTTGATTTTATTCAAAAATGCTCATGAGTCAGTACTCCTGGGTCTTCAGTAGTTCTCCAAAGCTTTGAGGTGTGTTGTGGGCTGATTTGGGCATTTTTGACCCGATGATGACTCAGAGCTCTAAAGTTATTAACTGCGTATTAGTTATTGTTGGTCATCAATGTCTGAACCAAACTTTGTGTTTATCTGTCTGGCTGCTGAGAGATTTTTGCTTTTCATCATCACTAGTTTACAAATTTAAACTCCTCCTCTGTCAGACTCCACCAGGAGTATTTTGACGCCCCTAATTGTAAGGATGGGACCACAGATCGGATTTTCCTGGTTGGCGACTACTCTTCCTCGGCCGAATTCTTTGTCACCATCGGTGTCTTCGCCTTCCTCTACTCCACGGCGGCT
Source organism: Heterochromis multidens (assembly GCA_015108495.1). Taxonomy (NCBI): domain Eukaryota; kingdom Metazoa; phylum Chordata; class Actinopteri; order Cichliformes; family Cichlidae; genus Heterochromis; species Heterochromis multidens. The sequence continues at coordinate 5,260 of VUQS01060543.1, forward strand.
CTCAGCATCTACGTCTTTTTCTTTGACAAGTACAAGGAGAACAACAAGGGCCCACTGATTGTAAGTACAGCCACCTGACTTCCCAGTTGACTCCTGAAAAATTTCCCTCACACTGTGTGTGTGCTGTTTCAGGACCTGGGAGTGACCGGAGTGTTTGCCTTCATGTGGTTGGTGAGTTCGGCAGCCTGGGCCAAAGGTCTGTCCGACGTGAAGACTGCGACCGACCCGGATGAAGTCATCACTATGATCCCTGCCTGTGAAGTTGATGGGAACGGCTGCCGTGAAGTCCACGATCCGGTCATGTCTGGACTCAACACCTCTGTGGTAAGACTTTAACTGGGCCTGAGCGCAGCTGTGATGCTAATCGTAGGGCAGGAAAACTTTTGGAAGTTTATGGATACTAGTGCCAATACCAAGTCTCAGTACTCGTCCCTAAAGCGCAGTGTATTACTGAGAAATGTCTGTGTAGGTTGTCAGTCATCCAGATCATGGGAGTGCTGACAGGGTAGGTCAGTGACTCTCAGGACCAGCTTCAAGGTGACAACCCCACTAGAGGGGACTCCCCATCAGCAGTTAGAACTGAAGAAGCTGTTTGGATAAGAGTTGAAACATATTCAAGAAATTAAAGAAGTCCAGTTTCCTTTAACTCAAGTGCTTAAGATTACTCAGATAAACTTTTTTCAATAATTTAAAGAAGCAGGTTTTCAGATATAATCTCTCTAAACCTTAACCTCAATAACTGATAAATTTAGTAATTGATTATAAAGGAATCTGTTCTGGGATCAAACTTTGTCTAATCAGCCTGATGTGTGTCAGGATTCAGGTCAATGATCTATTTGGGATTCCACACAGTGACTCAAGTGTTTAATTCTGCCTAAAAGTAACATCGATTTATTGACACTTTGCTTCTTCCTGTACTGATGAACTGATAACGGGGTACTCGCCAATCGCTCTTTGTTGTCCTCCTCCTTTACTCCTCCTTTTACCAAACTGCTCAACCTGAGCTGTCCCTCTGATGTACTCATTTCTAATCCTCTCCATCTTGGTCACTTCCAGTGAAAATCTTAACACCTCCAGCTCTGCTTCCTTTGTATCAGTGCCACCGTCTCCAATTCCATACATCATAGCAGGTCTCACTACCGTCTTATAAACCTTCCCTTTCACCCTTGCTGCTATCCTTCTGTCACAAATCACCCCTGACACTCGTCTCCACCCTGCCTGCTCTGAAGAAATGGAGGACAAGCTTATTGTTGGTGTTTGTAGACTTTTATACAGAGAAGAAAGAATGACAGGGCTTGGCAAAAGGTAAACAAAATCATAGCAATAAGTTGTAAAAATGTTACTCTTTATTTTCAGCTGTTTGTACTGGATGGTAGTAACTTTTATTCACGAGTATTTGTGCATCTGAAAAGTGGCTCCATCGTGCAGTGGTTAACACATTCACCTAACGCATGCAAATCCCTGTAGAGGATTGTGTTAGGAACAGCATCTGGCATAAAAAATTGATGCCAAATCATATAAGTGTGGCTGTGGTGACCTCTTGCAAATAAGGGAGCAGCTGAAAGAAGCTTATTTGTGCATCTGAAAACACCCGTGACTGTATTTGCTGTATTTGGTGTGAGTACACCATTTGTCTTTTAGTGCAACCACATACTGAAGACAAAATGCCACTACATGTCATTTAGTGTGGCCTGAACCCTGACAATGCATAACTTTAAGCTATAATTTATTTTAAACAGCCGAGTTACCCCCATTCAGCTGGTGAATCTGTATCTTTTTTTCTGTCTTCCTCCCCTCACCCCCAACTGGTCACAGCAGATGGATGCCCCTCCCTGACCCTGGTTCTGCTGGAGGTTTCTTCCTGTTAAAAGGGAGTTTTTGTTTCCCACTGTCGCCAAGTGCTTGCTCATAGGGGGTCATCTGATTGTTGGGGTTTTCTCTGTATTATTGTAGGGTCTTTACTTTACAATATAAAGCACCTTGAGGTGACTGTTGTTGTGATTTGGCGCTATATAAATAAAATTGAATTGATTATTGGCAGGTATCTTAACATGGGAGTCTATTGGGATTGACTAGGTTTTGGAGTCGAGCTCAAGTGGCCATTAAAGGAATTGCAGTTCTTGGCACTTCTATAACAATCTGAATTTGGGAACTTTGGCTTCTTGATCTTTAAGATGGTGACAAGTGTTCAGGAGTTGATGGGCTTTTTTTTTTATCTGCATCTAAACAGAGAATCCAGTGATAACCTTCACCATCTCCTCTTGCAGGCATTTGGTTTCATTAACCTGGTTCTGTGGGTGGGAAACCTCTGGTTCGTCTTTAAGGAGACGGGCATCATCGCTCCCTTCATGCGGGCTCCGCCTCCTGAGGGGAAACCTGCTGCACCTGATGCCTACGGCCAGCAGGGAGCTTACGAACAGGACCCGTATGCCAGCAACCAGGGAGGCTACCAACCTGACTACAGCCAGCAGGGATACAACCAGGTGAGCAGATGCACTGATGATGCAGAGAAAAAATGCTGCAGCAGGTAACCTCAAACCTGGAACCTGAAGGGAAAAGCTTAGCTGAAGGACTGTGACAAGATGATGTGATTTTAGTTGAAACATAATGTTTTCTTTATTGATTCATTTGATTAATTTCTTGACTTGTTTGATCAAAGAACACCTGTCACACTGCCCCAGACTCCACAATGACATCTGTAACATCTGCTGTTCAGAATTGTTTTAATTTTTGTTTGAAAACTAACTTGAATAATGGATCAACTGTAAAAATAAGATGCCAGGAATATTTTATAGCACATAGTCAAGCGCACACAGATGATTATCATCTGATAATTCATCTATTTGATAACTGTTTAAAAAAACAATATTTGATTATTCTGGCTTATAAACAGACAAAATAAGTGATCATTAATCAATAAAAGAATCTGTTGATAAACTGAACTAATGAAACAGTTGCAAGTTGAATACATTGTTTTATGTCCTCCAGGAAGCGCAGTATGGTCAGGGCTATGGCCAGCAGGGGGCGCCCACCTCCTTCTCCAATCAGATGTGAGCCGACAGGAAGCAGGTGAGTTCATGGAGGGTTATTGACTTACCCATACCCATTGGTGGCATAAATATTTTCCTGCTAAACAACTGTTTTTGTAATAAAATGTAAAACTATTACACTGTAAAACCTGCCGCCATACTTCAGAATATTCAGGATGAAAATGGTGATGCTGCTCTGGTTAATCATTATTTTTGGTTGGGGAAAAAATATTAAAACATTTTAAAATGTCCACTCAATTATAATAAAATATCTGGAGAGTTGGTATAAACTTTTAATTACAAAACAGCAGAACTTCTAAACTTTTATAATTCTGACAGTTTATGACATTTCTGTTACAAATTTTAATTAATGAACAACTTTTTTTTACATGGTAATGAACTACAGATGCCAGCATCCACACACCAGGGGCCGCTGCAGCACTGAAGGAATTGACTAAACCCACAGACAGTATATGAAAAGTGGATATGACAGCTGTGACATCACCCACTGCTTTGTGAAACGTCAGTTTGAAGCCTCAGTTTGAGCATGTTGGCCCCTAACATGTCTGTTTTTGGACATGTTTTTGGCCAATAAAACACTAGAATTTCACTCACCAAAACTGAAGCACAAAGTTCTTGATCTGAATCGCACATCAAACCATCATATTTCTGTTTCATTAAAAATACTCAAAGGGTGCTGGTTTAGTTCACTGGGTCGAGCAGGTGATCCATATCCTGTAGGGCTAATGCAGAGGCTCGGGGTTGAATCCACCCCAAGGCCATTTACTGTGTCTCTGTCTCCTAGCTTTCGTGTCCTCTCTCCGCTGTCCTACACTAATAAAGGCTAAAAAACAAAAAAATATATTTAAAAATGCTCCAAAAAACATCAATACAAAAAACTGTCAAGAAGCAGTTTAGTTAATTCCTTCACAAAGAACTTCATAACAACTGAAGAGTTGATATAGTCATAGTTATGGAAACATGGAGGCCTCGTGTGAGGCTGTGAATATGATTTTTATTGTTGTAGTTGAACATTTTAACATGGGAGTCAGCCTCAAGTGGCCATTAGAGGAACTGCAGTTTTGCCACTTAACTAAACCCAAGGCCCTCTATCAAAATATTTTCACATTTTTAAATGTGTGAACTAATATTGTGCTCATCTGCTGTGTATTTGCTGTGAATTAATTTGCGTTTGTTCAAATAATTCTGAAGTTAAAGCTTCATATTCGTGTGTAGGAATTCTGTGAAATGTTTGGGGCTCTATGGGGACTTAGAAGTCGCCCTTGTTTCATTTTCTCCTGTTATTTTTGGAGATTTGACTGTAAATTTTCACAAATTTAAATATTTTGTTATTATTTCTGGTACCTACAGAACGACCGTTAGTTTTTATCCCCTCACAGAAAACATTAAAGTTAAGGTTAATGTTGCTTTAGTCAAAAATGCTTGTCAGTGAATAGACTTAATTTCATTTTTAGCTGACGATAATTGGACCAGCAGCTTTTTTTTTAATTAAGAGAATTTCCCTTGTTTGTCTTTCCTTCACAGGAAGCGTCGGAGTGAACAAACAGTGGGTCGCCTGCAACCTACCCACAATGCAACACTCCTGGCTGCAAAGTTAACGGGTGGGGTGGGGGAGGGATGAGGGAAAGGGGGGTTAGATGTTCACTATAATGAATTGATGTGTAAATGATTAAAAAAAAGAGAGTTATAGATAACAAATCCACAACTTGAACAAATCACCAAGACATCGGTGACGAATAGAAACCTGAAACCAATGTTGATAAGAGTTATTCATATTAATTAATCTGTGGAGAGAATGTATGTTTGTGTTGTATAGATATCACTTTGAACAGATATATAATATAGAATGAAATGTTTCTTGTTTCCTATTGATCTGCTCCGCCCACAGTTTTATGCCCCGCCTCCCTACATCAGCAAACCAGATTCACACCAGCCAATCGTGAAGCTGTTCAGACTGGGTCCACACTGAGAACAATTCAATCAAAACCAGACTTAAGCCAAAATGAGAACCACATTGAACAAACTGACAGAGCGTCTGCCAACATCACCTCCCCGCTGCATGTAAATATCAAACAGGAAGTGATGTCAGTCTAGGCATGTAGTAAAACCCAGTCCGGCCTACAGCATCACAGTGACGCCGGGTGGAAACTGGATCCAAAATGGCCCCTCGTCATTACAGTTTTCACAGTTTGTGTGTTTAACAGGCTCAGCCGAGCTTCAATCTGCTGTCTGTTACATTCCAGCTGCAGAAACGTCCATCTGGATGATCACTGCAGCCAAAATGAACCCAGATCAGATTCTACTGGCTTCTGCTGTTGGTCTAAACTCAGTTAAGACCAATCTGATAATTAGATGTACCGCTATGCCATCAACATTATACAATAGAAGAGATCCCAGCGTCTGCTGCAGGCATAGAAACGCCCACCAAGTGCAGGCAGTACAGCTCAAAAGCACTGGGGTCTGCCCCTCAACAGGCTTCCAGAAGTCAGCCAATTAGAAAGTGAAAGTGGGCTTTTGGGGAGAGGTATCCTAAAAAGAGAGAGAAGCTGAAACGGCTTGTTTCAAACAGATGATGTACTTAGAGGGCCAAGTTTGGGATAATAGACTGCAACTTACAAAGCTTCTGACTTTGGTTTGTTCACATGCTTTTAAGATGGCGGCTGCAAAGATGATCAGAGGTTTACTGATCAGAGGTTTTAAGCAACAGTAGTTTCCAGTACATGATAAATATTTTGACCTGGCTCTCTAATGGAGATGTCTCTGTAGACAGCAGCTAACGATTACATCCTGATACAAATGCCATGTTTCTGCATTTGTGGCGTCAACAACTCAGTGATGGACCACAATTTTAGATGACCTGTTTCTTGGAGTTTTTCCTACTTGATGGGGGGAAATTTACCCAGAAACTCATTTTTCCCATTCTGACTCCAAATGAATGTGCTATAAAAATCTTAAAGCCGAAACTGCTTCAGTTAAAAGCTTCCTCTGTGACTTCCTGCCTCCTTGACAGGATCTCAGTTATTGGCTGTAAATCTTCAGATGGATGTTTCTGTCAGCGAGCTACTTTGGAGTCTTGCTGTTGTTTTTTTTACATTTGTTTTAATTTGTCTTCTGTCAGCCAATTGAGTCTTTCTGGAAAGTTCTGGGTCTATAAAAAAGTGATGCTTCTTCCTCCTCCTCTTCTTCTTGGGTTGTTTTTCTTGAAAGTGAAGCTGTTTTTAGCGTCGGTATCTTCCTCCCGCATGGTGACGTGTTTTCTGCTCGTGTCGTTCAGTATCTGAAGATCAGTGTGATTCTACTTCCTGTTTCCTGTACAAGTGTGTGTGCGAGTGTGTGATCATTACCTGTCCATACTACTTCATTTGCTCTTTTTATCCTTTTTCTCATCTTTTATGCTTTTATTCTCTTCCTTCCTTGTTTTATTTCCCCCTTCATTCTCTTCTTTCTTTCCTTTTTTACCCTCCCTCTTTATTCTTCATCACCCTCTCCTCCTCTGTGATGTGTCCTCCTGTGTCACAATATTCTACTTGGCATCAGTAACCATGGCGATGGTGTTGACAGTGATGATGTGTGTGACTTGTTGCTATGGAGACATCCCCCACCCAATTCCCCCTGCTGTGTTTATTCAGTGGAAAGTTTCAATAAACGACAAACTCGTCTCAGTCTGATTTTGTGTTTATACGCAGGAGTCAACGGGTTAATAATAAATTACCAACCAAACAGAAGAATAAGAGGACAGAAAAAATTACTGGAGAGAAAAGGACACTATATGAGAAATGCACTTGCTAGACACTTTAATAGGTATATGGTACACATGGTAAAAAGGACTGGTACTTCTCTACTCTGAGCATTCAAAGTGCTAGTACACCCTGCTAGTATGAGGTTGGACCTTCTTTTGCCTTCAGAACTGCCTTAACTCCTGATATAGATTCAACAAGGTGGTGGAAACATTCCTCAGAGATTTTGGTCCATATCGACATGAGTTGCTGCAGATTTGTCAGCTGCACATCCATGATATGAATCTCTCGTTCCACCACATCCCAAAGGTGCTCTACCGGATTGAGATCTGGTGACTCTGGAGGCCGTTTGAGTACAGTGAACTCATTATGTTCTAGTTTGAGATGATTTGAGCTTTGTGACATGGTGCGTTATCCTGCTGGAAGCAGCCATTAGAAGATGGGTGCACTGAGGTCATAAAAGGATGGACATGCTCAGGTAGGCTGTGGCGTTTAAATGATTCTCATAAGGGGACCGTTAATACAAGGCAGGATGAATCCATGCTTTCATGCTGCTTATGCCAAATTCTGATCTTACCATCCAAATGTGGCAGCAGAATTCAAGACTCTTTAGATCAGGCGACGTTTTTCCAATCGTATATTGACCAATTTTGATGAGCCTGTGTGAACTGTAGTCAGTTTCCTGTTCTGAGCTGACACAAGTGGCACCTGGTGTGGTCTTTGGTGCTGTAGCCCATCTGCTTTAAGGTTCAACGTGTTGTGTTCAAAGATGCTCTTCTGCATATCTTGGTTGTAAGGAGTGGTTCTTTGAGATACTGTTGCCTGCCTATCAGTGTGAAGCAGTCTGCTCATTCTCCTCTGACAATTACAAGGCAATTTATCCCAGAGAACTGCTGCTCACTGGATATTTTCTCTCTTTATGACCATTCTCTGTAAACCCAAGAGATGGCTGTGCAGGAAAATCCCAGCAGATCAGCAGTTTGATTTTTGTTTTTTTTAATACTCAGACCAGCTCTTCTGGCACCAATAACCATGCAACATTCAAAGTCACTTGAATCGCCGTTCTTCCCCATTCTGATGCTCAATTTGAACTTCAGCAGGTCGTCTTGACCATGTCTAAATACCTAAATAAGCTGAGTTGCTGCCATGTGATTGGCTGATATTTGCACTAATGAGCAGTTGAACAGGTGTGCCTAACAAAGTGACCCGGTGAGCATATGACTGGTAAGTATAGCCAATAGTTTTCTGCCGAAGGTCAGAACTGAATAGTTCTTTGTTCAACCTCAGGTGAAAGTTTTAAGATTCCTAACAAGACTTCCAACTTGAAAGGTGGTTAAGAGACTTAAACAATGTCGTGCATGTGTCTCCTCTTATCTGCTTTACTACAAATAGTTCTTCAACTTACTTTGGAAAGTTCTGAGCAACACCGCGGTCATGCATTTACGCTTGAAAACAATTTGCGCACCTACATTTCATGTACGGTTCAATGTGTGGTCGCAATTCATGGCGCCTTTAGGTGCACCTCGTAACTTCAGCAACCTATCCTCCAAAGGACATAACGGTGTTTCAAAGCCTTTTTTGGGGTAATTTTTCTTTGTTGGGATAAACAGAAAACAAGTTGATTTACATTTTTTTATGGATTTTTTTTTTTATCTGCTCATTCAGCAGTAAATAGAGAAATTCTTGTGATTTCGGGATGTAATAATTTTAAATTTCTACAGCCATATCATGTGAAAATTATCACAGATGGTACTTGAGGACATGTTTAATAAGAATATGGTGGTGTTTGTAGAAGACAATTTGATTTATTTAGTCTCATCTTCGGGCTGCGTCCGGCCAGGCCACGTGGGATAAGGCCTGGCCACCAGGCGCTCTCCATCGAGTACCCTCCCCAGGCCTGGCTCCAGGGCGGGGCTGCGGTAACCCTATCCCGTGCAGGGTGAACTTTTCCTTTGGTCTTAAACTCATAGGAGTGCAATCATAACCATATACCTAAAAATTATTGTATGTAGGTATAATAATACATATCACTTATCTAATAATTACCAAAGGTGACATTAACCATGTTAAACTAGTCTTGCCTTTTTCACAAAGACATTTTGAACAAGAATATGGTGCAATATCCCGGTAACAGCTTGGTTATAATATTCTTAGAAATACATAAATATGCCTGTATAGCAGTGTGTATGTTGTATTTCCCTTTAGCTTTTACAATACATTAAAACCTATCACAAAGGGTCCTGGTGACGTGCTAAATAAAAATTCTTGTGGAATTTGATGATAAAAATTAGACTTGTTTTGATTTAGAACTTTTAGAACCAACTTTATTGTTATGATTTTAGCCCTGAATTATATAAAACACAGCATCA
>VUQS01060544.1:0-13995 GCA_015108495.1 Heterochromis multidens
GCGCCCTTCAAAGCCCTACTCATGGCAAAGAGACGGGCTAATTGGCAGGGAATGAGGTACACGAGTCCGCTGGACCTCGTAGGAGACCCATCAGAGATAGTGCCTTGTAAGAGATGGTAAACAAGGAAAAAACTGGAAAATACTGGATTTTCTGAATACCTGCCAGAGTAAACCAAGGAGTGGAATTCACCGATTGGGTGAACTTGGTAGACCCCCTGTCAATAAATTGAGAGCCCCTGAGAGCCCCGGGGCAGATCTATCTTCGATTGTGAGTCTGTTTATTTACGGCTTACCCCGTACCCCTTTTTGTCTGTATTGTCTAAGCTTTTGAGTTTATTGAAACTTTATTTCAATAAGCAATTTTTCTGCTGTTTGAAACTGCATCTCCAGTGGACTTTTTCCCTTTTTTTGACTAAAGTCGCAGTAGTTTTGAAAAGTTTAATTTAGAGAGTACAATTTGGTCTTCAGCACTAGTTTTTGGCACAACACAGGTCCTGTGGCTCCAAAACAAGCCCAAGTCATCTTCCCTCCACCACTGTGCTTGACAGTTGGTATGAGGTGTTTGTGCTGATATGCTGTGTTTGGTTTTCACAAAACATGGTGCTTCACATTATGGCCAAACATCTCCACTTTGGTCTCATCTGTCCAAAGGACATTGTTCCAGAAGTCTTGTGGTTTGTTCAGATGCAACTTTGCAAACCTAAACAGTGCTGCCATGTTCTTTTTAGAGAGAGGAGACTTTCTCCTGGTAACTCTTACAAACAAGCCAAACTTGTTCAGTCTTTTTCTAATTGTACTGTCATGAATTTTAACATTTAGCATGCTAACTGAGATCTGCAGAGTCTGAGATGTAGCTCTTGGGTTTTTTGCAGTGTCTCTGAGCATTTCACAGTCTGACCTTAGGGTGAATTTGCTGGGACATCCTGTAAAGACTGTGGCATTGTGTTAAAACATACCTGAATGCTCCACACCTGCACACTGCCAGAACCTCTGCTTTTATAGAGGTGCTCACACTTGCTGATGATCAGTTAAAATGCTTTTGATTAAGAGCACCTGGCTGCTACTTACTTTCTTAATTCCTATGGAGGCAGTAAGGGTGCAGTTTTTTCACAGGACTAGATAGAGTCCTGTGAAAACTTTCTTTTTCACATGACTGTACATTGTTTTTACAAGTCTGTAGTACATTTGAGAAGTAAGCAATAATTACAGCAGAATAAAAGCAGACCTAGTTTTCACAATGATGGTGGATCAGTGTTAAGCCTGATGAGTAACTTTGGAAGTTGTCTAAGATACCTTTAAACCACCGAAAGCTGCTATGTTGATTGGCCTTAGTAACTGTTTTGTGCGACGCTTTTAAGAAGAAGAATAGGATATGTGTTTCCATAACTGGGTTTGGTAGCTTCATAAATAAATCACAGGACTGCATGGAAATAAACAGTCCCTAGTTGACCCCAGTGACTGATGCATTCATTCAAAGTATTTAGTCTTGTAGACATTTTACAGAGGATTTTGGTGCTTTTACTGGCCGAAATGAAATCAAATATGTTGGGAAACATAAGTGTGGCAACAGTATTGGTTTTTGATTGATTACAATGCATTTTTCATAGGAAAACAATGCCTCTGTGTTGATTTTGTGAGTTTGCGGTGTGAACGAACACAGCAGAGTTACATTTGATTCTTTGCATTGATTTGTTTACAGGTGCATTGGACCTGGTCTTGAAGGCTGCCATATTAAAAGGTGAGTAAACACAGCAGCACAGATCATCACTTCTTAGGGATAAGCTGACTTTGCCTGAGTTAGATGTGGTAATCACATTTCTGCTTTCTGCTGAAACTCACAAATGCGCTCTGTTTGACATCAGTGCTCTCCTTGTCTCTCAGCCCCCCTGGTCTTTCTATGGTTGCGGCTGGTGTTGTTGGTGGGCTGCTGGCTGCTCTTATCGCAGGCCTGTCTGTTTTTGTGCTGCTCCGCCGACGCCACATCAAGAGGAAGAGGACCATGCGTAGACTGCTCCAAGAGAGAGAGGTAAGATGAGTCACCGCGCTTGAAGGAGCACATTAAGATGTTGAAGGAAATGTCAGCATTAATTTATAGCTATCAGTCTGTACTGTCTGCTGAGACAATGGGCTTTAAGTTTGCTGCACTTATGTTTAGTCTGTTATGCTGCTGCAGTCTGTGAGACAATATGCAAGACTGTGATTTCTCTGTAGTTGGTTGAACCTCTGACTCCAAGTGGAGAGGCGCCAAACCAGGCTCTGCTGCGGATCCTGAAGGAACCTGAATTTAAGAAAATCAAGGTGCTGGGATCAGGAGCTTTTGGTACTGTTTACAAGGTAAAAACCTGCCCCGGGGTTGTGTCTTATTGTTATAATTAAACTCCAGCGCGAGCTTTCCTGGACATGGGGCTCTCTCATAGCCAGAACCAACACCCATCAGCGTTTTCACTCTTCTACTACATCTGTTGTCAATTTTTCTGTTATAAAAGCACATTTCTAACTTGCCAGATCATGCATGGGTGACTTCACTCTCACTTTCAGTGCTCTTGTATTAATCGCATTTGGGTTTATGTGTTTATGCAATGACATTCTGGAAACTCTCCTTCCCTGTGGGGACAAAAAGCTGGTCTCCTCAAGGTTAACCGTTTATTTTAGGGTTTGGTTTTAGGTTAGGGTAACTCTCCAGAGAAAGACTGTAGGTCAGCTCAGTGCTCTTCTGTACAAAAGAAAAAGTGTGCATGTGTGCTTTTGTATTTCTGCCTGTTTTCAGTTTCTGACCTTCATAGTGTGGACAGTTTTGCAAAGAATGGACTACAAACAGAATACAAATGCACTGTTTACTGTATGTTTGAGGGCAGGTGTAGCTTCAGCTTGTACATGCATGTCAATATTTGTACTTGTACTGCACACTGTATGCTAACATTTACGTGTATGCTTGTGCGCTCACTTGATGATTCGGGTGTAATTGCAGCATGTAAAATAAAATGCTTGTGTCCATACAGGGTCTGTGGGTTCCAGAGGGAGAGGATGTGAAGATCCCGGTCGCCATCAAGGTTTTGAGAGAGGCCACATCCCCAAAAGCAAACAAGGAGATCTTGGATGTAGGTTCATTGATTTTATATGGTAAATTTTGGCCTCTGTGCTTACCGTAATACTGAATTGAAGTTTAAACAGAGGTTCATTTGAAATACTCTTTCCTTGCCTCCTTCTGTTAAGGTTGGGCTGTTGTTTGGAACTTAAAGTAGAAATGATAAAAGTTACAAATGCTATGCACATTTTTAAGTAATTATCACAATATTTTGACTTGGAAAAAAGCCCAAAAGTACCTCAATCTGAATGAGTGACAGTTATTGGTTGCTGGTTGTCAAATTACTACTAATGTGTCTTGTAATCTAACTAATGGCCACTTGTTTTCCTTGTAATGGAGAACGTGTCTGTTTACATGGCCACCGTCTTATGGGACTGCTGGAAATGGGATTAATTCATGGGAAGGCAGCGTGTGGGCGTTGGTGTAATCCAAGGCTGAGGTGTTCTGGAAAGGAATGCAGTGCTGAAGCAGTACTGAGAAAGCAGCCTGTGTTAAATGCATTATGCACACAGACAAATGTGCATCTCAGATCCTATGATTTTGTGGTTCTGCTGCTCAGTCACTGCACATCCACAGGCTGTGGTGGACACAAATGTCCTCTCAGCTTCATGACTTGGGAGAACATGGTTGGAAACCTCTTTTTCACCAGACTGTCTGAACTGCGTAGTTACAAGCTAAGAATTTATTGAGCAATGCTGATATCGTAATAGGCATGTAGAAAATATTTTGGATGCAGTTAATGTTCTAATGACAGGAAACTAGATAAAGCTCAGTTTGAGTTACTGCTTGCAGTGGTTTCCTTATCCCCATTTTTATTCTTGAAGCAGCCTTTGTCTTTTGATAATTTCCACTGTCAAGCAATGAAATACACAGCAGTTGGTTACGTATTTCTGCTCCCAAGAAACATATCGCCTGACACTGGGTATCTCAAAAAATGTATTGTTTATCCTTTGCAAGGATATCTCTTCCAGGGATGGAATAGGCTGCAGGACTTTTGAATAAAAAATAAAGAAATAAAAATGTATTTTCTTGCTTTTGCACCTTAAAGGGGACCTATACTTTTCCTTCTTTTCTGTCATGTACATATGCTGTTACAGTGTAGGATGCTCACACTAAACTTGGACAAAGTTTTAAAAAAATGAAAGTAAACACAGGTAAAGGTAATCCCTGTGATCCAAAAGCTCAAGTGACAGACTGCTCTAAACACCTTGTTTTTTTGTACTCTTACATAAATCTGGCATGGATTTCCTAAATGGAAGTAAGACTTTCAAGCACTGGGTTTGCTTGCAGATGCCAATCAAAAGGAAGAGGGCACCAAGGAGACATGAGCTAAAACAGCTTGTTTCAGACAGAGGATGAAGGGGCTGCATAAACAACTAATATAAGATAATTTTGAACTGTAAATCATGCACCTGGCTGCCCAAAACACTAAAGCACTGTGCACCTTACAGGAAGCTTATGTGATGGCCAGTGTGGATCACCCCCACGTGTGTCGTCTGCTGGGCATCTGCCTGACCTCCACAGTGCAGCTCATAACACAGCTCATGCCTTATGGCTGCCTGCTGGACTACGTCAAAGAGAACAAGGACAATATTGGCTCCCAGCACTTGCTCAACTGGTGTGTTCAGATAGCCAAGGTAAGAGGGAAAGTTCATAAAGGTATCAAGTTACAGTTAATACAGAGTAATCTCTTGATTACGTTGTACCTTGTTGCTGTGGTTGCTTTACACACCTGTACAGGTGTATAGGTCAGTATTAGGCAATAAATATATAAATCAAGGTTTATTTTTAAAAGTAATATTTATTGCATGGCTTTGTGGTTTTAAGTCTTTGTGGGTGTGTACTTAAAAACACAAGCAACTTAGATTTGCAGAGCAAGTCAAGTTGTCAGTGGTTATGTGTACTGTTCTTTGATATGAGTAATCAGATGATCATGACAAGTCTATCGTGACAGATTTCATTTTTGAGATGTTTCACTTTGTCTGAGCAAGCAGTGTTTTCATGTTTCCAACCTAATCTGTATCTCATCATTTGTTTGACAAAAGGGTATGAACTACCTAGAGGAGCGCCACTTAGTGCATCGTGACTTGGCAGCCAGAAACGTCCTGGTGAAGACTCCTCAACATGTCAAGATCACTGACTTTGGTTTGGCCAAGCTCCTAAATGCAGATGAGAAAGAGTACCATGCAGATGGAGGAAAGGTTGGTTGGAGTAACAAAAAATATATCTATGTTTCTTTTAACAAGATGACCAAGATGTTTAGAAAATAGTTATGATCTAGACCTTAACCTTTTTTAGATTTAGTAGTAAGCTGTTGCATCACAGCATCGATCCAACCAGCCGGTGGATTCTAATCCACCGGCTGGCTGGGGCCTCTCTGGAGTTTGCATGTTCTCTCCAGGTACTCCGGTTTCCTCCTACAGTCCAAAGACATGCATGGGGTTAGGCTAATTGGCAATTCTAAATTGTCCTTAGGGTGAATGTGAGCGTGAATGGTTGTCTAATCTCAGTGTTAGCCCTGCAATAGCCTGGTGACCTGTCCAGGGTGTACCCCTTCTCTCACCTTATGACAACTGGGATAGGCTCCAGCCCCCTCACAACTCTGAATTGGATAAGTGGAAGAAAACAGATGGATGGAGTTGTTGTTGCACACAAATGGGCCTAAATATGAACATGATCTTATTTAATGAATTTATAGCCGGTTTGCCAACTGAGAGACAGACCACTTCCTGTAGATCAATCAGCTCGACTGCATAAAAGATATATTTTTGTACTTTGTTTGGTTCTAGATTATATCTTATGTAAGTCATGCCATATATAAATAGCTCCTGTCAGTGAATTACACTGTGAGAGAAATGACAAATCAAAAGGGTTTCTTTTATTATGTTTCCTTTTTGAAACTGGAAGGACTACTTTTCCTTACTCATAAACATGTTGTGCTGTTTGTTTGGTTTTTTTGTGCCTGTGGTGGCAGGGTGACCAGTGCATGTTGTATCAGATGCAATGATTACAAAGTATTATTTTTTTAGGCACTACCTAGTATGAAATGTAATAATAAAGTAGCCCTTGAAGTAATATTTTTTCAAATGTATATTACCTCGTTATGTTATCAGTACTCAATTATATGCATGCTTTTTTAAACTGATAAAATACAGTAATTTGGAGAAATAATATAACACAGATTGAGGCCAGATAGTTATCTGTATTGCCTGTCAACACCAGAAGTGCGGATGTGAAAATAAACCAGTTCTTTAAAAAATATCTGGACAAAGTTATCCTCAAATACAAATATTCGCCATATCGCCAGATATCCATTTATACCTGTGAAAAATGCGAGACAATAGTGCAACATGGTGATAAATTAAGATTTCAACAAACTTCAGGCACTCTATCACAGGGGTATCAAACATAAGGCCCGGGGGCCAGAATCGGCCCAGCTAGGACTCCAGTCCAGCCCAATGGATAGGTTTGGAAAATGTGACAGAGAGCATAAATTTTGGACTATTAAATGTATTTTAATATGTTTTACTGCTTTCCTGATGATAAAGGGCTCACCGATGGCCATTTATACTACACCAAAGTAATTAAGTAAAAGCTCAATTAAAATGAAAGAAAGTTCGTGTTTCTTCACTATTGACTTTAGAAATTTCAGTTTTTTTATAATGGGTCCACAGTTTAAAAAAAAGAAAGAAAGCAAAATAAAAGAGACTCTGTGAATGAACAGAAACTATGTTTTATAATTACAGGACAGTCTGGCCAATGAGCTACCAGAACTTTACAACTTAAGCCCACAGAGTCATGCTGACAGATTTCTTTCATTTAATACAGCAGCATTTCTTTATGATGTAGAAAAACTGAGACGTACTGTTAAAAAATTTAAGATCAAAGTGGGCTGTATGTGGCACACAATGTAAAAGGAGTTTGACATCCCTGCTCTATCATGTAGTGCAATAAAAAATATCATAGGCTTATGCAGAATACTGTCATAAGGTTTGTGTGATGTTCTTTGTATACCTTAAATCTATTTTGATAATGGTTATGCTTATTGCCTTAGTAATTAAAAGAGACTTTTGTATTTCGCACCATTAGGTGGCAGTAAAATTTCATTATATACCCTAATGAATTTTTCAAAGACAGTAATTGATTTCAGCATTGTCTTTAAAAACATCCCTGCAAACACTTGCATGTAAAATGTTGCCAAAAAATGAACTCAGTGTTACATTATACTGTCACATTTAATGTAGTTTCTTCTGTATCTGTGGTTCAGCCCATATATGCACGAGCGAAATGAT
The DNA here is from genome assembly GCA_015108495.1 of Heterochromis multidens. Lineage (NCBI taxonomy): Eukaryota > Metazoa > Chordata > Actinopteri > Cichliformes > Cichlidae > Heterochromis > Heterochromis multidens. The sequence continues at coordinate 7,378 of VUQS01060544.1, forward strand.
ATGCACCATAGATTATAAACATGTTAGTGGGTAATTTATCATCAGTTTAAGTGCAAATAGGTTTTGCATTATTTTTAATTACAATACAATTATTTTCCCCCACAGGTGCCAATAAAATGGATGGCTCTTGAATCTATCCTGAACAGAACTTATACACACCAGAGCGATGTATGGAGTTATGGTAAGTCACACGCTTGTATAAGACAGAAAACCTTGCATGCACTGTCCCAGATTGAGCCTGGATCCATGTGTAACTTCCGATAAGTAAAACAGCTGGGCCTCCGTACTCCTGAGTATTGGTGACATTCTCACTGGAGCAATATTTATTCATTGCTAAATAAAGTGTTTTAACAGAAAGCGAGGCAGAGAGCGGACAGTCATTTCGAAGCTTCAGATAGCGTGTTGTTTTTGGACCCAATAAAGCTCGTCAAACAGAAAATGAAAAGGGAGAACATCTTGCTAGCATCTGCGATTTTAGGACACAGGTAGCGCACACCTACACACTGGCAGTCTCAGATGGACAATTTCACGTCAGAAGAGATTGTTGCCTCAACCCACATAAATAGTTCTACCAACCCAGGAGCACACACACACACACATGCACATGCACAGATGCTTACACACAAACACACACAGAAACCAAACACAGCACAGCTTTTTTGTGTGGGCCAGCTTCCAAATTTTCTTTCCCCAAGGGTTTGATCATGCCTTCCGCTCAGTATGGCAAAAGCATCAGCAGACCCTGGCAGAAGTGATGGGCTTCCTTTCCTCCTTTTCCCTTCTTCAGTTCCTCCAACACAGAGAGGCATCCTGCTCACTCCCACTCCTGCAAGCAGAGCCAATTTGTCAACATAGCTATTTTGATACTGTGCAATACTTGAGAAGCGTACATCCTGTCACTCTCATTTCTTCCCTTTTTAATGGGAGCAAAACAAAGTCAGTGACAGCTCATCAGACTGACATTTACCATCTGTCCTCCTCTCTGTACTGTAGGTGTAACAGTTTGGGAGCTGATGACATTTGGGACCAAACCATACGATGGGATTCCAGCCAGTGAAATAGCTGGGATCCTGGAGAAAGGAGAACGCCTGCCTCAACCACCAATCTGTACCATAGATGTCTACATGATCATGGTGAAATGTAAGCTTATTTACAAAACCTGTGTACATTTATGACTTTATATCAGAGCTGCAGTGATTAGTAGTCTGTTGTTAGATGATCCTGTGTTGGGATATTTTTTCTCTGTTTTCTCATGTTTTATAGAACAAACAGTAACACATGACAGTTAACAGCAAGTGAATCAGGAAGAAAAAATAATAATTGGTTGCAGTCCTGCAGTCCGGTTTTTTTATTGTTTTTAAAGACTACTGCACTTAGGCAAACAGTTGTTTTTATTTTATTTTATTTTTTAAGTTTTGTCTTTATTAGCCCACTTTCCAGTTTTGCTTCCTGCTGACCTACTGGGTTTTTTTTGCAGATCATTTCTCTTAATATACTCAGAAAATTAAAGTTGAGTCAGCCTGTCTTGATGATCTCTGTTGATGCGTGTGTGCAGGTTGGATGATTGATGCAGACAGCCGGCCTCGTTTCCGAGAACTGATAGCTGAGTTTACAAAGATGGCTCGGGATCCATCCCGTTATCTTGTCATCCAGGTATTATTTTACCCCACTTCTCCACTGCTTAAATATGCAGATTATTGGATGATGAGCTACAGTGATCTGTGAGATACAGCAAACAAGGGTAAACTCTTTTATTTCAGGGAGATGACCGCATGCACCTACCGAGTCCTGCAGATACTAAATTCTATCGAAGCCTGATCAGCGGGGAGGACATGGAGGATGCTGTGGATGCAGATGAATATCTGGTGCCACAACATGGCTTCTTCAGCAGCCCAAGTACCTCCCGCACCCCACTGCTTCACTCAGCAGTAAGCCCCTTTTTTTTACAGTAATTTTTTTACAGTAATTTAGATTTTAGAGAAATCTCATAAATCATGCAATCCTGACACTTTAGAAATAAAACAGAAATAGCTAAAACCGTTTAACTGATTAAAACTAACGTTTGAGTCTTGGAGACTGTACTGGCACATAACTAGTCCAGCTCAAGTGAAAGTGAAATCAAAAGTGATATAATTATGGGGGGCAAATCATCACATCTTGTGTCACTGTGAGTACTGACTAGTGCTTGAAGATGTAGTACTCCCACAGGGTGACGCAGTTCACCAGAAAGTCGCCCTACTGTTCTTGTGAACATCACACATCACACAAACTGACTCACCTAATGCTGTGTGTGATTAGTAATCAAAGGCCTGAATTCACCCTTGCTCTGATTACTAGAAGCTACAGTGCTGTGCAAAAGTCTTGAGCCACCCCACATTTCTTCATATTTAGCTTCCAAGGAGCCAGACTGTCTTGTAATTTGTTAAAGCAATCTTGAGCAATAGTTCTCCAGACTTTCTAAAGCTCTTTCAAAGTTTTTCTTTGGACATTAGCTGTTTTTTCACACTCATTTTCAGTCCAGTCATTGTACCTGGCCATTTTCAGAGGAATGTTTGTTTGTTTGTTAGGCCACATAACACTGACCTATGAATCATTCAAGCATCAAAAAGGCACCTAACTTAGGGGATGAACCACTGTTGCGTCTACACATAACAGACAACCTAGCAAAGAACCAATTTTAAGTTGTTTCTTTAGGCACTTTGTGTACAGCAGATGATAAGTATCTGAAAGTCGTGTCCTCAAGAAATAGGAAAAAAAATCCAACAAACACCTGACATGGGATCTGAGAGATACATCTGGCTCTTCAGTTGATCCATCTACTGCCATTTTAAAAGGCTGAAGTATACCAAAATACTGGACTGAAAATCAGTGGCAACAGATGTGATGGAGTGACGAATCCAAATTTTAAATATTTAGTTCAAATTGTCGTCAATATGTACAGAGGAAGCCAGGAAAGAGGTACAACAGTGAGTGTCTACAGCCATCTGCAATACATGGTGGAGGCTCTGTCAAGGTTTAGGCCTGCATTTCAGCCAGTGGTGTTGGGGATGTTGTCAAAATTGATGCAATTATTAACGAAGAAAAGTGCTGTCAGATTTTGGAAAGTGTCTGATTGGCAACAGCTTCATTTTGCAGCATGGCAGTGATCCCAAACACACTGCCAATGCAGTAAAAGCATACCTGGATAGAAAAACACACAATGTAACACTGTCAGTAATGGATTGACCTCCCCAAAGCCCAGACCTCAACACCACTGAAGCAGTGTGGGATCATCTTGAGAGAGAACGAACAAAAGGCAGCCAACATCCAGTACCGTAATTTAAGTAAATTTCAACAAATCAGCAAATAGTGTAGACAGAGAGAGAGCCATAAATCCTTAAAATATGCCCTCTATATTTTGCAGTGGCCATATTAAGAGAGGGCCCAAACCAATTGCTAAACTGCTGACCTACTTCAGCACATTGACTTCTAATTTTAAAAGATTTTTACACAAATATGGGATCCACACCCAAAATATTGTCACTGTATTTTATGCTGTGTGCTATAAGACCCCTATATAATGAGCCATGTAATGGTACCTTTACCACAGACACACACCCACACCAGATTCACTCACACTGACCTTCTTTGATCAAACAGTAAATAAAGTAAAGCAGCTGCTTTGGAGGCAGCAGAAGAAATTTCACCACATGCTTTAGTGGTGAATGCTTTACCAACAGGCAGTCAGCTGTTTGAAAATTTAATTGTGCTGTGTTAACTGTGTTTTGGGAAATGAGATTTCTGCATAAATCATTCCCCCTTGAGTCAGGATGGAAATAAACACAATGATTTTTTACTGCGTTGAAAGCAATTGGTTTTGCCTTCAGTCAGCAGAAACAGAACAGCAGCTGCTAAATTCAGCCTACCGGAGGTGTTTATACAGAATTTAACTAATTATACTGACTTGAAGTGGGAAATGGTTCCTTTTGACCCTAGCGGCCCTCCTTTTGTTTACCTGTCCTGTCCTGACCCCCACCCACTCGCCCTCCTTAATCAGCCCCTCTCCCACATTTCCTCCCAGTTGTCCTGTGATTGATGAAGATGGAATAAGGAGATCTCTTCTACTTCAGGTTCAGTGAAGGCCATGCGTAGGTCTGGCTTTTTTACCTGGGATTGTTGCCGGCCACTGACAGCCTGGTTAGCCTATATGAGGTTTCAAGTTTGATTACCTTTACAGGCACTTTTTTTTTTTTTTTAACATAATAAAAGTTCAGAATAGGTCTGTTTTTGTAATATCACTGTTAGGGCATGGCCCACTAAGGCCTTTTTTTTCTTTTTTTTCTTTTTTTTCTTTTTTTTTTTTTTTTTTTTTTTTTTTTTTTCTTCTTGTTTTTTTTTTTTTTTTTTTTTTGCACCTAGAAGCAACAGAATAGCTAAAGGCAAAAAAACTCTTTGATTGAGTATTGATCTGGGATTGTCAGACAAGCAGAGATGACAAAGTTCACACATGAGAACAAGCCAGTGATCTGCTGTGCATTTTCTGTTGTAATCAACTCTGCAGTCCAAAGTGATGTATCCATCAGTCAGGAATTCCTGTCATCTGTCCTGTGTGGTGAGCTGTGATCATGTGGTCACCAGTCTTGTCAAAATGCATTTGATACAGTAGCAGCAGTAATAGAATTGTCAAACTCTCAATTTTGTAGCACGCTATACATCACCATTAAGCAAAGGGAGTTTTAACACTGAGTGAAGTCATTGAGGACAGAAATCAGTATATATGGGACACAAGTGTTGGAAAGGTGTTCATAGTAACTACCTGTTATAGAGGGATTGCTTTATTAATAAGAGGTTTGAAATAGGTTTACCATGTAAAGGGATGTCTAGATTGAGGTATGTGTCTCTTCTTATCTTCATTTATTTTTGTTTTGTTCCTGACAGCTTGAAAAATGGTTTATTGATAAAAAAAAACAAAAAAACCCCAAACATATATGACTTGATATAAATAGACTGCTGTCAAAGCTGTATATCCCTGAAGCTTTATGAAAATTGCTTTTTCTGAATTCATTTATTTAGACATGTACTGGTTTGTTTAGTCCCACGAGGAAAAACTGATCCAGTATTTATGTTCTAGAGACACAACAGAGAACCTTCTAATTGCCTCCATGAATGCTTTTATGGTTCCGAGCAATAGAGGTAATTTTGGTAACTGAATCGATTCCTGGATAAGTTGGACAGTAATTGGTTGAAAAAGCAACTGCATTTAGCTCAGAACATTTTATTTATTTATAATCATTGACATTTAAAATCATAGTACCTTCTTGCTTTTTGTAGTATCTCTTCTTTAACAGTGACTGATATGAAGTGCAAAACTCAATAAATGTTATCCTGGATTCAGATATTTTAACTGTATAGTGCGATAGTGTGCACACTGTTAGTGTGTTGCATGGCAGACACCTACTGTAGTGGGAACTACAGCAAATGTGGTTTAAGTACTTTGGCAGTTGTCTCTCTGTGGAGAGATTTTGTCAACATGATACCTTCACAACCATCACAACCTTTTATAGAGGTGAACCAAGAGGAAAAAAAGTTTGAAAATGCATGTAGTCATATGCCAGGATTTCTTATTATATAATTAAAGAATTATCCTTGGTACAGACTATTTGCACACTTGTACAATGACTGAAACAAAATATTTAAACTGCACAATCAAATGTGAGTTATTCTGCATTACGCCCCAGCCTAGGGGAACCCAGAGCATAGCATAGACATGACTCCTCTGCTCTCTGCTCCCAAGGAATGACCAGACCCAAAGCAAACTCTTCAGTCTAAACAGATTTGCTTACTTATTCTTTACAGGTCAATGGCATCAGGGTGGGCATGGCCACAATAACAAACAAAATATTTAAAAAAAAGCAAAAAATAACTAACTTACAGTGCCTTGTGAAAGTATTCATCCCCCTTGGAATTCGTCAGTTTTTTTGCCTCACAACGTGGAATCAACATGTTTCACAGTGACATTTCATGTGATGGGTCTGCACAAACTAGGCTACGTTGGTGAAGTGAAATGAGAAAAAAATATCGAAAAATGAATTTTTAATAAATTAAAATCTGAAGATTGGCATGTGCATAAGTATTCAGCCCCTTTGCCATGAAGCCCCTAAAAAGTCCTGGTGCAACCAATTTCTGTCAAAACACACATAAGTAGTGAAATGAAGTCCACCTGTGTGCAATCAAAGTGTCACATGACCTGTCAGTATAAACAGACCTTTGCTGAAAGGCCCCAGAGTTTGCAACACCACTAAGCAAGAGGCATCACACCATGAAGACCAAGGAGCTCTCCAAACAAGTCAGGGACAAAGTTGTTGAGAAGTACAAGTCAGGGTTGGGTTATAAAAAACTATCCAAGTTGTTGAAGATCCCCCAGAGCACCATCAAATCCATCATCTCCAAATGGAAAGAACATGGTACCACAACAAACCTGCCAAGAGGGGGCCGCCCACCAAAACTCACAGACCAGGCAAGGAGGGCATTAATCAGAGAGGCAGCACAGAGACCAAAGGTAACCCTGAAGGAGTTGCAGAGTTCCACAGCAGGGACTACAGTATCTGTCCATAGGACCACAATAAGCCGTACACTCCA
>VUQS01060546.1:0-23949 GCA_015108495.1 Heterochromis multidens
CCTTGGAATATTCTTTGGGAGGTGCTTTGGGAGTATGGGGTGTCTGGCCCGTTGCTACGGGCCATTCGGTCCTTATACAACCGTTGCAAGAGCTCGGTCCGCATAAGTCGGAATCATTCTCAGTGGGTGTTGGACTCTGCCAGGGCTGCCCTTTGTGACCGATCCTGTTCATAATTTTTATGGAGAGAATTTCTAGGTGTAGCCAAGTGGCGGAAGGCTTCCACTTTGGTGGCCTCAGAATCTCATCTCTGCTTTTCGTGGATAATGTGGTTCTGTTGGCTTCATCAGGTTGTGGCCTCCAGTTCGCACTGGAGCAGTTCGCAGCCGAGTGTGAAGCAGCGGGAATGAGAATTAGCACCTCCAAGTCTGAGGCCATGGTCCTCAGCTGGAAAAGGGTGGAGTGCCCACTTCAGGTCAGGGACAAGTCGCTGCCCCAAGTGGAGGAGTTTAAGTATCTCGGGGTCTTGTTCACGAGTGAGGGGAGAAGAGAACAGGAGATTGACAGACGGATTGGGGCAGCGGCTGCAGTGATGCGGATGCTCTAGGCTGGCCTCTCCCTTAGAGATAGGGTGAGGAGTTCAGCCATCCGGAGGGGCTCAGAGTAGAACCGCAACTCCTCCACATTGAAAGGAGCCAGTTGAGGTGGTTCGGGCATCTGACAAGGAGGCCTGCTGGGCGCCTTCTGGGGGAGGTGTTCCGGGAGGAGGCCCCGGGCCAGACTCAGGACATGCTGGAGAGATTATATCTTTCGGCTGGCCTGGGAACGCCTCAGTGTTCCCCCGGATAAGCTGGAGGAGGTGGCCGGGGTGAGGGAGGTCTGGGCTTCTCTGCTTAGGCTGCTGCCCCCGCGACCCGGCCCCGGATAAGTGGAAGAAAATGGATGGATGGATGGATATTCATTTTGCCCAGAGGATTAATTTCCATTACTTTAGTATTTTTTCTCTGGTACAGTGAAGTTCATGTTTATAGTTTTAAATGAAACATTTTGATGATCATTTCAATGGGTTACCTTAAACTTTAGTAGAATTTATCATTTAATAATCACTTAAGTTTCAATTATTTCACATGATGATTACACAGTATTAGTATTGCTACTGCTTAAATTATGAACCAGGGTGAGAACATGTTGCCTTAACCTGTGGATGTCAGTGGTGTGAGCATATAAGCACACAATTAATACCATTTAAGTCCATTAGAATTGTAGCTCACACTGACAGTGCTAGCATATGAGAAACTAACAGGGTGCAATATGTAGACAAATGTCCTTTACTTTACATGTTTTTTCTCTTGCAAACAATATTTTATGTCTGTATTATGTGCAAAAATGACATGTTACAGCATAATTCAAAGTAAAGTAACATCAGATGTGTTCATTCACACAGCCATTGTACAATTCGGCCTGTTAGGCCAACTGGTGTCTCTGAACCCTGACAAAAACCTTATGATATACTCACAGTGTACTATTTGCCAGCTAATGTGGGCTCATGATTCAGGAACACAAAGAACATTAGCTGTCTGTGCCTGGGTGACTTCCAACAAGCTACAGTTCCTAGTTACTCCCAGAGTGTTTCCTTTGGCGTGAGCCTAATCACCTTCATAGATCATCAGAACATATCTGGAGTGGCTGAAGGAGAGCTCCACCTTTGTGCCAGGCCTGGCTGGCGTGTGTTCCACTTCTGCAGCTGTTCATGCATAAATCAAATAAGAAAACTCGATGAAGCCTTATTGTGGATAGTGTGTGAGCTTATTTGACCGATCAGCTCCAACGAACGCCTGTTTCTCTTCACTTAAAAATCAACTGTCACCATAAAATTTCTCAGTAGTTTCTAATACCGGATTCTACAACATGTACTTCCCCACCATAGCACAATGACGCATGTCTTGAGCTTGTTTTGTGTTACACTGTGTTCTCCTGAAATCTTAGAAGGTGTTTGATCTTCTGTTCTGCATCTTGCCAGGACCATTATATATCCATGGCATATCAAATGGTTCAACAATGGCATGCTATTCCTCTGGCCTCGCCTTCTATTTGAATATCATCTGTCAGGCAGTACAAGAGGAGTCCTGCTCCAAATGAAAATGCCTATTGCATATAAAATTACACAGCAATTTATGCTATCTGTAATCGTTATTCATCATCTCTGTACCCTGTGACAGCCAATAATTAGCAGTACTTTTTTGTCTCTCTATTCCTCTGGTGTACCTGTATTCTGTGGGCGTTCAGTCACAATACAAACTTTAATATTAGAGACAGTGCTAATAAAGTGGACTACAGTGCATCTTGCTAAAAAGTGAAAATAAAAGAACTTTTTTTTAGGCCGAACCTAATTCTTTCCATTCTTTTTTCCCTGGCACAAACACATTGTTTTCATCTACTGCAATTTTGTTGCTTGGGGAGTATTAGATAACAGACATAACTTTTTCCATTATTTGTACTAACAGTGTTTAATGTTCAGAATACACAACCATACTTCACACATTTAGATACCTACAGTATTTGTGTGCGCTTACTACATCTATGAAAAACTTTATTGCAAAAAGTAAAGCCATGTTTTCATATATACTATTTTGCTTAGTTAGTGCTTTGTATACTTAGTTTACAAGGTTTGTTTTCCTTTGCAATAGATGCATATTGTTTTTATGATTTTGTGTTTTGCGCCAAAAAAGGCTAAGTTTTAAGCAATCATAAAAGATATGTGAGTTTTTCTGATTGATAACAGTGTTGATAACAGGGCAACTCAAACACTGGCAAAAGCATGCAAAGCAATTGCATCACAGATATATAAGTTATGCCCTGTCTAAAACTTTGAACGAAGCTTCAATCTAAAAAGTTGGACTGCTGTATGCTCGCATAACATTTCTAATTTCTATGTGGATGACAAGCTTAAGCTCCAGCATACTTCAAATCACTACATCTGCCCAATCTCTGCTCAGCAGCTGACATCATGCAGCTGTTGCCAGAAGGGAGCCTTTCCTCCTGAGAATGAGCTTTGCCTGCACCATACCACTGTCACAGTTTATGCATGGTAACATCGTAACCTGTTCTCATACAGATTTATGCACATGTGCACACACTCAAGAACATGGTTGTCCTATCAAGGCATCTGTGAACATGGAAGCCTAGAAACTGTCAGATACCATCTGTAACAATACCTTTTGATCTATTAATTTAATTAAATAGTAAAACAATCATTAGCAGGTTTACAGGACTGTGCTCAGGGTTTTTCTGAGGGATATTAATAAACATGAGTGAATAACTTGTTCTGTTTAAATGCTTCATGATGTACTTATTGACAGAAACTTTAAAACAAATGAATCACATCTATCATACACTAGTTTTTTTTATCTACTGAGGCAACAAACTGAAAAGACAGTCATCTGATGCAGTGCATTGTTTAGCGTGTGCGTGTGCATACAGAGAACATATATTCTGACCACAATTCAAAATTAGAGGCAGTATTCTTCTTGTTCAATCTTCGTCATACATTTAAAATAATGGATCTGAAATTTATATTAAAGCTATTTTAATAACATGAAAACACTGAACCTGTGGTGGAACACACACCTCCATGTCAGCACATCAATCTGAGCAGAACTTATGCAAGTTTGATGGAGCACCTGGAGTCAACAGCTCTTCTCAGGTCAGTATGTTAAACATGGACCTCATCTGGACCACATCTGGACATCATCAGACCTTTGGCCAGTAGAAGGGGAGGTGTGAAACAGCCTCACACAGAGCAAAGGGTGTTGTGGAGAGGAAATTAAGGAAACGAAGGTTTGAGACCAGGGTGAGCTGTTCTTACCTAAGATTTCGCTGCATTTTTAATTTAAGTTTGTCCAGAACAGTGAAGACTTATCTTAAAGTGAAAATAATAATATCAAATAATGATGTTTAAAAAATTAAAAGCACATTGTACACAAATAATAGATAGCCCACCCTATGCAAGAGACTGGCAGGGCTTGAATTCAGTGCTGGTCTTCTTTGTGTTTAACAAATTGTGACTCCAAAAGGCTGATTCAGACCAGCCCCTATTATCTGGCTTCAACACATATACATGTTGACAAATTCCACAGCTCCTTTGAATTACTTTCAGGTCATATAATACTACCCATATTTCAGACTGAGAGTGTGGTCTTCAGGGAAGGTAAACCAGTGCAAGATGTATCGAGGGCATCATGGTTACTGAGTGTACGCTACTTTATACTCAGCTATGTTTTTCCTTTATGTGATATCATCTGTGCCATGTTGCACATTGTCTGAATATACAAACCTAATCCTAAACATGAAGTGTGGAACTATGATTAGAGCCTGCTGGTCTGTCACCATACAAAGATATCCTATATACTGTATGCTGTATGTTAGGTTTCTGCTGCTGATGGTATGGGTCCCAAATTAGTTGAACCTTATCAAATAAAAGTTTGACTCTCACTCTGTCACTTTCATGCAGATGGAAGGGAAATTTGTTTAAAAGAAAGATTTTCAACTTCCTGTACAATTTAACAAACTTTTTGCAGTGGGACTCTCAACTGCCACTCTGTCCAACCTGTTCCCGGTTAGCGTGTTGACAGTATATTTGACACATGTCTCGCTCCTACTTCCTCACAGCCATAACAGACCTGAGGGCAGAGCAGGCGGCAGCAGCACATTTTGAAGGTTAACTCTGCTAATGAAGCCAGGCTGGCCAGCAGCACCCCAAGGGCTTTTGTGGCAAAGTCATCTATGTGCCACTCTGCAGGAGAGCTGGACTAACAGAGTCCTCATGCTTGTTACCAAAATCTCTGCAGGCAGTGCTGTGAATAAGCCCAGAGCAAAACCATTGTTAATGAGAAATGACCCCTTTAGTTATTACTTCCCCAAGACTGACCTGATCAAAATGCATCTAGGATAGTTTCCACTAAGTCACCTTTACCCAAGACACCGATGAAAATTAATCACATTCATTTAAAGTGTTTTTTTTCTTTTTGTTTCCACTTCCAAGAGCAGAAATATAATCATATTTCACAGACTTTTACAGTCTTAATAGTTTCGTAATTTCTCTGATATTTATATACCAAGCAGGATAATTCAGCCCAAAAGTCCATGTTGTTTACAACTGCTGCCCCTAAATAATTTCACTAACTGGAACCTTTAAGGTGTCATACAAATTCTCCAGAATTCAACCTGACATATTTTGCATTCATGGAAAGTTTTGGGACCTCTTTGAAATTGATTTTTTTTAACCATTTTAAACTTGTTATCAAGGATGCATATAATGTCATAAGAACCTCATAAGATTGAGAAACACATACCAGTGGTATTTGGCACAGAACTGAGTGTTTTAGGTCTGTTAGCATGCACTACAAAAAAAAGTGACAGAATGTGAGCGATTTGTGAACTGGAGTCAAGGGGTCATAGGAGGAGGGGGTTTTACTCCCAAAACTGGCCTCATTGAGGTAGAGCTAATGTAGTGTGACTGGAAACTCAATGTGATGAGGTGTTATGGGACAAGAGTTAATACTGATTCAGCAACATAATAAAGAGCTAATTAATAACAGAATGTTGTTGTACAAAGTTTATGTAACATTTACAACAATAGTATCAAGCTACCACGATGACACCGTCATGCATTTAAATGTACTTTATTTATATATTTATACATTTTTGGTCTTATACAAATGTCAGTAATGACCTTCTCTTATTTACCAATCCTTTGTGGACTGATGGTGATGAGGTGTCCACAGTCTGTGATGTGCTAGGATAACGTTCCCCTTTGGTCCTTTCCTGTTATGATTTCCCCTGATAGAAACACCTATGTTGTTCTAAGTACATGTGTGTGACCTATCTGTGCTCACATCTGGAAGCACACTGGTAGATGAGGAGCTTGTGGCATATATATACAGCTGTCTACCTAAAACTCTTGTCTCACAAGAAATGGTGTATACACTTTAATTCTGCCTATAGTGTGTGGTTCTGTGTATATTCGCTTATATATGCAATGTCTGTGCACGGGCATGAGCATGCATGTTTACCTTAACTGCGTGAGTACAAAGAAAGTACATTGATGAGAGAAAAGGGGGTACTTTCGGTGGTCTTATGAGTATTATTAACAGTTTACATGCAGTAATGCTAGCCAGGGCTAAACACGAGATTGCATCTCCTGCCAGTTTATTCAACATTTCAATGTTTTTTGTGATTTACAAGCCCATTCTCAGATCTATTTCAAACAATTGGATTAGAGTCTGTTTGCGGCCTAACCCAACATAATTTATACCCCAAAAGCAAACTTCTGTCACATTGCTTTTAGACCCATGACAAGAGATGAAAAAGACTTTCTGAGGATTTAACCTTAGTTCATGTCTGATATAGAAGGTGGGGGGCGGGGCTGTGGCTTGAAATGGAAACTAATCCAGTGTGAAATGGGCCTTGAGGCCAATCCATTGGACCTGTCTGAAAGAAAAAAACATATCACTGATGTCATCAGGATCTCAGGGCTAGAAACCTAACATGTTGTTCACCCGAGTGGCTGTTGACGGCACTTAAATTTATTGTCCCCTCATTATTTTTGTTCCATGATGAGGTATCATCAGGTCTCAATAAGCGAATCAGTATAACAGGCGCAGCACTCATAAATAATGCAACTGTTTGAATGGAGACTCCACAGGCTCCAAACCCAAAGTGAGCCCCCAAAGAGACCTCACAGAATTAGCTTAGGGAGGTTAAAAGGCCTGTCAACAACATAAACAAGATTCTAAATGGAGAAAGAGGGCTCTCTGCTGTTTTAATCCAGTCTTTTCCCTTTTGCTCGCCTTCTTTCCAGCTTTCACAGAAATATGTGGTCCTTTTCCATTTCCCTGCTCGCTGAAACAAAAAGAACAGTCTCACGTTGCCAAATTCTTCTTCTAGTCCTAATCCTCATCTGAAGAGACTCTCCAAAGAGCTTAAGGCAGCTGAAAGGTCACAGGCTGGTTTGTTCAAGTTAACACTGACCCAAGAACCAGAGATGCATGCAATCTATTGTTATGTGGTTTAGAATTAAATTTGCACATTTATGTGCCATATATAACGAGTTTATTTACAAGTGTTCTAAAATCTTTAATTCGTGCTGCTTTCACAAGCTCCTAAGTGGAGTTTAAAAACCTGTTAAAGCATAGATAATGTGAGCTTCATATATTGTCTGTAGTCAATATTTTACTTTGTATTTGTTTTTAAATGTTATGTCAAAACAATCAGATTGGCATGCAGTCTTAACGTACAAGTCCAGAATAAAGCATTTTACTGCTCTTCATTTTTCATTCTTTATACTTGATCTCCAGTAACCAGGCCATTTCTCAAGGCTAGCAATGCTCAGTGAACCATGTGCATTAGCTTAATCTTTGCAGAAGAATATGATATTGATTGCTAGATTTCTGTACTATGATAAATTTATGGCAGGGTATGGACTTCTCGCAGAGGCTGCGAGCTCATCAGGTCTTTGACGTTAGAAGAATAGAAAACTCACATCCTACTCAATAAAAATGAATAATTGATGCTAGAAGCAGTTATTACTCCATTCAGGGCTCACAGACCTGTCAACCTTGAGCTTGTTGTTGGTATAATGACAGTTTTTAATTGCTTTGGTTAATTCAGCTGCTTGTTTGTACTACTTGCATATTATACTGTATGCATTCCATGATTCCATGTTTTCTTAATAAAAGCCTTCTAGTTATTCTTGTGATGTATATATAGCATCTATATTATCGTCAAGTTACACAGTTATTAAAATAACTTTAAAACAATCAGTGCTAAGTTCATGGTGAGTCCAAGTCAAACCCAAAATGTGAATGGCATCTGTCATGGAAGCCATAGTTCACATATAAAATGATCACTTGACATGGGGAAACTCCTAGTTACAGTCAGGCTGTGGAAGGAATACCTCAAGGATCTCCTCAATCCCATAGACGTGGTTGTTTCAGTTCCTGGATCACATTAACAGTAATAAGTGAGACTAGTTCCTGGTGAGTGTTGGTTGTCTTTTGTCACCAATTCACAACTTTTATGCACAGAATTTCTAGGTGCAGCAAAGGGTTGGGTTTAGGGTTATGTCTTTGTTTTTTGTGGACAATGTAGCTCTGTTGACTTCATTGTGACCTCCAGCTCATACTAGCTTGGATTGCAGTGGAGTGTAAAGTAGCTGGGATGATAATTAGCACCTCCAAAAGAGGCAGATTAGAGCCACTGTTTCTCTACAATGAAAGGAGCCTGTTGAAGGCTTTGGTATCTGACAAGGATGCCTCCTGGACACCTCCTCTGTGAGGTCTTTTGGGCATGCCCTAACAGGAGGAGATCCCAGAGCACACCCAGAAAGAGTGTCTCTCAGCAGACATGATATTGCCTCCTGGCAGAGCTGGAGGCAGTGGCTGTGGAAAAGGCAATTTGGGCATCTCTGCTGAGACTGCTGCCCCTGTAATCTGGACCTGGAAAAGCAGCGGAAAATGGATGGATGGATGGATGGATGTCAGACCCCAAACCATCCTGATGAAACACTTGTTGAACTTTAAAATAATCCCTTCAAAGCCACTCCATAGCCCATGACTAACTGATTTTTATGTTCAGTACAGGCAAACAAATAATTATCATTTTTGTGACTTTGTGTAAGCTTGTCAAACCTGATATCTTTCAGTTGACATTCAGATTATTTTAGCAGGCATCTAAACAGCTTTAGCACATGAGGACACATTAAACTAAATGGAGGTCCCTGGTCCCAAAGTGTCCCTTTATTTGTGGCAGACTGTCCCTTGAGACCCTCATTAACAGTGCAGTGATGACTGACTCTGAGTGAGTGCTCTATGGTGGAGATCCACCGGGGGTCTCATAGAGGGTGACCATGCCAGCAAGTTGGTGTGGGCAAGAGCTATGGACTTGAAAGAGCAGTGGGTGCAGAGAATATCTCCAGCGGCCCTTTTAGTCCCTATCAGGTATCATCACCACATGCCAGAGTTTATATAGCACCAAGCAACAAGTTGTGAGGAAATTTGATCCTGTTAGAAGCAACGGGTTGGCTTTCCTCAAACTGAGGCAGCCCTGTGGCTAGCCACCAAGCCATGGTTTCCCCAGTACTTGGGGTGTGCATTACCTCTTCGATAGTGCTAAACCATCCCTCCCTCACCTCTTGCCCCCAGTGTGAAGCCTGTCCAGCAGCTCTCAGGTTTCACAGACACCGCTGGTAAAGCCCTCTGACGACAGCCCTGTCGGCAGTGTATGAAGCAGAAAGAGGATCATCCGATGTGGGCCGCTCCCTGGATCTGGTGTCTATGGAATGCCTTGCAGAAAGAGAGGAGGACATTTCCACTTCTAAGAGGAGGACACCAGTACTTCTGATACTCCACTCATCTCTGCATGTAACACAATATCTACTCATACACCATGGCAGTGTAGTAGCCTTCTTTTACTCAGACTAAACTTGTGCCTCCTCCCTCTACCACTCATCTGACTACCGCCTATCAATGTATTCAGGTCAGAGCAAGCTTGGCTTATCCCTCTAGATGAAAGGGGATGATAAAACTTATCACAATATGTGGTTGGGAGAAAATGGAAGGCAAATATAATATAAAACAACTTGTGCTTCCTGTAATGTCAATTACTCATTTTTTCCTTGAATGATATGCTCTTATTCATTGTCAACCTGCACTGAGGAAGAGAAAAGAGGCGCCATCTGACACTTGCACGAGGTCTCCTGAAGAGTCATATCTCCATGGGCAAGTTACTGTAAACAGACAGAAGCACTAAAGAAGTTTACAGTGGTCTTACAAAAATGAGATAAATGCAAGATGAAACAGGGGCTGTTCGTGTGAGGTCAGCTAGAAAATAAAGAGGTGGGATTTAACTCAAATGTGATTATGGGAATCATCCTAATGGGAACAAATCTGTTTTATTGGTGTTGGTGGATTGAGGGTGACAACTTCCTAAAGCTCTTTTGATATCTGACAAGGGGAACACTCAGACTCCGGCAAGACACTTTGCCTGATCCACACAACGAGCCTTGATTCATTAAGAACTGATTATTCCCATGCTTCTCAGTACATGAGCTCATTCTTGATTGCTGTAGACTGTTTTGCTTTTGCTCCTCAGCAAGGCATGTCCTGACAGTACGAGATGGAAGAGCTCTGTCTTAAGTCTGAGGATAAGTCGTCCTCAACCTGAGAAATTTTAAGTCCCATCCTGTTTTATGGGGGTGTTTTATTTTATGTCACCAGGCACCTGTAATTTATTTTAGCAAGAGGTTCTCAGTATAATGACAAATGCATTCACAGATGCTTTACAGCTCTGAAGAGCCTTGTCTGCTCTTGTAAACTATCTTTATATGTGTGACAGAATCTCTGACAGGAAGCTTGCTAGTTAAGATGTAAATATTGGTTTAAAAGGGTTTACACATAGAGGTGAGAGTTACTAGTTTATGCATTGTGAGGTTAGTAATGTGTGGCACTCAATACAACGGCTACTACAATCTCACAGTCACAGCAGTGTCTTTGTGTTTACTTTTTTGACTTACTGGAGTTCATTTTAGAGCTCATTTGAGAAACCAGTGCCATTCAAAATAATTGTACACTACATTTAAAAGTGGTTTACAAATATAGAGTGTACATATTTCATTTTATTGATCTGTCTCCTGGGCCTACAGAAACCATGACTGTATACACAGGATGACTGTAGCTTTTCTAAAACCCCATCAACAAAGTCCACGTCACTTTAAAATTAGTCATTGGTGGACATTTCAGGCTCATAACAATTTAATGTTGTAGGGTCTAATTTTAGGGTCTTTACCTTACAATATAAAGCACCTTGAGGTGACTGTTGTTGTGATCTGGCGCTATATAAATAAAATTGAATTGAATTGAAATAATATGTCTCACTGTTATATGCCAAGTAACGGTTTCCTTGGTTCTCACTGGTAGTAGCTTTAATTGCTTGCCTCAGAGTTAAGATTAGTTTAACTCTGTACCAGTGTGCTTCACATTCCTAACACAGTTATTTCACCTGTCATTGCTGAATTTCATGGTCTTTGGTCACTACATTACTTCCTGTCTTTTTCTGTGTGTAGGTCCCTTAAGGAATCGGTTGTTCAGTTTTCCAGTAAGTTCGCTTTTTTAATATTATTCTTACTGAATAGACTTAAAGAATGG
This sequence comes from Heterochromis multidens, assembly GCA_015108495.1. NCBI lineage: Eukaryota > Metazoa > Chordata > Actinopteri > Cichliformes > Cichlidae > Heterochromis > Heterochromis multidens. Next base: position 11,140 of record VUQS01060546.1, read on the forward strand.
CATAGCTCTTCTCATCGAATTGTTGACAAGAAAGGGAAAAAAAGTGCACATCATTAAAAATATCAAACTGTTCCTTTAAATAGCTGGCTAAGCATTATGTGCTGATAAGGAATCATGAGAAAATTAAAATGCAGTTACGCCTACAAACTGCACAATAAACCAAGCATCAAGGCAGATAAACAAACCAAAATTCTATCTGAACATGCAAACAATTTAGAGTGGCAACCAGTCCCTGCCAAGGTGGGTCATGCGTAACTGAGAATCAATGATAACCTGCAACAGCATTGCGTGTCACCTCCTTCCTTGACATTACGTCTGCGGCTGGATTCCACCCAACTCACTCAGAGATAAGACGTCTGATGAAAACAAAACAAAAATGAAGATCAGATCCCCCCCTTTAGTCTGTCAGCTTTGCGAGAACAGCCATCGATAAGGCCCGTCCATCATGCCATAAAAAGCAACAACATTGCTGTCTTGTCTGTCTGCAGGAGCCTGATTTCTTCTTTCCCAATTTTTGTCCAGTACAGAGCTTTCACAAGCAAATGGTAACACATGGGCGCAGAGGAAAGAGAAAACATGTAATTTTGCTTATACATTTTTATTTATTATCTAGTACATAAGCTTTAGGAAGCTCAAGTTGGTATAGAGGTTTCCGTGTCTAAACCTCTCAAAAATCATAACACAAACATCACAGTTTGAGCAACTCTGTCAGCATGAAAGAGCATTGCGTGAAATTAAATCTGGGTCCTTCGAATGTTATCCAGGAGATCTAACTCAAATACCCCCATCCCCTCCATGCAGCAACAAAGGGATGCTCTGATGATAATCTGTATTCCATGTACCGCCAGTGAAAGGGAGGGGGAAAGCTACAAGTGAGTTGAAAGCAGCAGGAGCATCTTTAGCAGCTGTTAGACAATGTTTTGGTGGGAGAGTGACTTTTGTTTGAAGTGGGAGATAAGAACTGCAGATCAGAAAGAAAGAGGATGAGAGTCCATCAATACCCATGAAGTAAATAGCGTGCAAAGCAGAGGCAAAACAGGAATAACATGTTCATCATAATACAAGGAAGACTGAAATAAGGCATTGATTGCAACAGGGCTTTAATCATAATCTGAGTACAGTGAGACCTGCCTGGATAGTACATTAAGGCATAAAGATAACTACACTTTGTTTACTACAACTGTGATTTCTCTGGGGTCATTGATAAGCATCCAACGGTAGACCTTCAAACACATTTAATATAGCTTACTGGTGAAGTCCAGTTATATGTAATATTTGTTTTAAATGTCATTTAGAGGCCTCTGGCGAGGAGGTGGATGGAGCACTGGGAGGTTGTAGGCCCTAATTCTAAACGTCAGTCTAAATAATGTTATGTTATGATATGCTGGGTAGTGAACCACTGAAAGAGTCACATTTATTCTTCCATTTCAGACTATACATAGCACACTGTTATAAACTTGTTAGAGTACTCAGATTACTTTTTTCTTGCAACAAGTACCTAAGACATTAGCTTTGCAAGTTATTACTTCTTCATCTTCTTTTGGCTGCTCCCTTTAAAGGTTGCGACATTGGATCACCTGCCTCACCCTATCCCAAACATCCTCTTCTGTCACACCAACCCTCTACATGTTCTCCTTCACTACATACATGAACCTTCCCTGTGGTCTTCCTCTTTTCCTTCTGTCTGGCAGCTCCACATTCAACATCCTTTGTCCAATATATCCACTATCCCTCATCTGCTTATGTCCAAACCATCTCAGCCTTGCTTGTCTAACTTTGTCTCCAAACTGCTCAACCTGAGCTGTCCCCCTGATGTACTCATTTCTAATGCTGTCCCTCCTGGTCACTCCCAATTAAAGTGTTAGCATCTTCAAGTCTGCCACCTCCAGCTCCATGAGCAGTTTTTTCCAAATGCAATACAAAAATAATCTGTCACTCGTAAAATTTACCAGATTTCCTTGTTCTTTTGTTGCCACCTGCCTCCTTGTCAGCCTAAAAGGAGAAGGTATCCAATCCAGTGGTTCCATCTGTGACTATGTTAATGTCAGCTAGTGAGACTGCAAAAAGGACAGCCTTTACAATGTGAAAATATTTGCAGTATATTGTTGATGATGATGGTTTCACCAGTGAAGAGTTGTACTTCAGATTTGAAGAAGCACCTGCACCCTAAGAAGAGCTCCACTATGCTGTAGGTGAGGCCCATTGAGAGGAGCATGATGCTATAATGCTGAGGGAAATTAACAAGCTCTTTGCTGGTTATGTACCTACTTGACTTTTACATGAAATGAGTACAAGTCAAGGCATTCAGAGGTAAATGAACAGTAGACTATACACCCTCTAAAACCGACATATGGAAGCTAGTTGTATATGAGTTTTCATTTTTATTAACAAAAACAGTGCTCTAAAGAGTTCTTGCTCTCAGTATGTGACATAACATGACTTTCTGATGATTTTACTAAAAGTAATCTTAACCACTAATGAATATAAATACCTAAACACAGGCACCAGAGTCAAAGGAATATTTTTGGAAGTATTAGCTTTCTTGCCTAGCGATAGATGGAAAGATTGATGCCATTCTTATGTGTGTAAGGTAAAAATAAATACAATGAATTAAATATGTAATATATTACAGCCAACAGCCAGTTAGCTTAGCATAATGATTAGACCCGGGGGAAATAGCTAGCCTGGGTTTGACAAGGATAATAAAAGCAGTTACAGAGTAGAAAATGTGTGCACAATGCTACAGCTGCAGGTTAAAAAAGACCTATCCAAATAAAAATGTCTCCAGAAGCAAAGTTAGCAACAGCCAGGCAGGCAGGCTCTATTGCTGCAGAAGCAGTTTTTGGCTACACTGCCTGCTTGCAGCTGCAGTCAGACCCATCTACACAGAGCTGCAGCTAGATGGAAGACAACACATTGTGCCTTGTTTGATGTGTGCAAAAACTGTCAAGTTTACCTTTTAATTTTTATAAAGACAAAACAAATGATATGTTATATGTTTATTAAGTACTGGACAGAAAAGTAGGAATATGTCTCTTTGCTTCTTTGTTACTGCAATAGGCACGTAGGTTCTACATTTGTTGTTGTTTCTTCTTCCAATAGTAACCCAAGATTGCCAATGAATGGACTGAGCTCTTATTTCATAGATATATGGGTGCTGGTATTATATATTCTTTAGAAAGTCTGCTCAGTATATGAAAACTTTTTACATATAATATCTTACGCCAACTTGATGCGCTGTGACGCTGTAAGTTTTCACAATATGTTCTCAAGAGTCCATTAAAGAGCAACTCTTGCCAAAGACAAGAGAAGGCTCAGTGATAAAACATAAAAAAGTCCTCTTTCTCAGTGTTTTAAAAAGAGGGGAAGATCTCAGAGGGGAGAATGAGCTTATTTGAAGAATGACTGCAGGGTCGTGGGAAGTGTCTATCATCAGTGAACAGATACTTCAGAACTTGAAACATGTAATGTTACACTGAGCAGATGAAGCTAAAGAAATGTTCAAGGGCTTACAGAGAAAAAACTCTGAGACTTGAGGATTGTTATTCCATCAAATGTTCTCTGTTTTGATGAAAAATGTTCTGAAATTATTTTAAAAAAATGTTACTACATATTACTTTGACGTATGGAATCCATATTTTCATTTCGGCAGAAGCACGTAGCTTGGTATCTCTTTTTTTTTTAAAGAGTTTTCTTACTTGCAGTTACATTTTTTTATGGTTTTAGCTACCCATTGTCCATTTTGGACTAGTCCACAATTTACAGTTTATATCCAACACCAGTTTTCAGTGCCAGTGCATGAAGTATGCCTTTTTTGTACTCAAGCAAAAAGTAAGACCAACTTTGGCTCTGTGTGGGAAAAACACACACATGTGGTGCCAATTCAGAGAGCTCTGGCAAAAAAGAAGCACAGGCTCATCAGGCAAAAAACAACTGAACAAAGCTCAAGCTCAGCTTTTGCCAGACTGCAGCATGACATTATCCAGCAAGTATTTCCACTGTTTACCTCACAATTGTCACCATGTAAATTTGCTGATTAATACTCATTTATGTTGTATAAACATAGTGAAATGAAGTCAAATAATCTATGATTTATAGATAGATATCCTTAGTAGACATTTATTAGCAAAAGCGGCCACTTACAATTAAACAAATTAACTTCTTTTCTTTTAATCTTTAGAAACAGGAACAGTAGTTGCATCACTAACTTAAAAAAAAAAATGTAAAAAAATTACACCACAGGCAATGCAATGAGTCTGCAGTGGACTAAAAATATTTATACACCCTGAAAAGAAATGTGCAATATCAATAAACATTAAAGTATTGTTTTAATGACCTGACATCAGACAATATATTTAATTGTATACAAGCTGATAACACATCTACAATGTGGTTTAACTAATTTATGTTTTCACTAATGTAACTAATGTTTATACACATGAAACAGTCATTGAGAAGCAAGTTTATAAATGTTAACCTAAATGATTACAGCTATGTAAATCCTGTCTTAGAAATCATTTATCAGCTGTTTACACACTGATAATGAACACTTTGGCTTCAACTGTTAAAAAATTACTGTAAGAAACACATAAAATTGAGTTATATCCATTTACAACTAAACTTGTACTATTCTAAATATTCTAAAATTGTGTTGGAAATGTGTCATAATTGTTTGAAGGGGCTGAAATAAAGTGTTACACCAAAGAGCAAACTTAAATTAAGTCAAGATTATTCATTAAGACTTTATTTCTACATAGTCTTAGATGTAGAGGTAAGCAAAAGTGCTTCAAAGAGCTGTTCTGTGATGCAAAAATGTAATGCCTGTGGACAGTGAAAATAGTTCTCATTCCAGTGCGGCATGGAAATCTTGTAAAATGTGGAAACAGTTTATGAACTTTAAGAGGGAAATCAGCCACCCCACATCTGCACTGATCAAAGATAGTGCCTGTTACAAATATTTAGAGGCTAAAAAACAAAGTCTAGATTTGTACAATCCATTATGAATGTCACTGGATGCAGAATTCAGTCAGAGACAGGCTTTTTGCCTCTGAATAATTATCCCTTGTAATTTCTGCGCGGAGGCCTCGGCTCACTTACTGCTGCTCTGACTGACAGGCACCCCTGCAGACAGTGAACTGGCAGAGCCAACACACACATGCATTCATACACAGAGACAAGGGAGTAGAAACAAAGAGTATTTGGTAAAGAAAGCACTGCTCATTCTTTATAAGCAATCGTTCAAAGCTGTGATTTCCTTTAAAAACAGATTACCAAGTGTAATTTGGGGCATTTTTAATTTTATGAGTCATTTTATACCCACCCTTCTGGACATCATGCATTTAAGTATGTAAAAGTTCCCAAATCAACAGTTTAGTTGTTTTTTTTTCTTTTCTTTTCTTTTTCTGCAGGCATTGTACTTGTGTTGTTTTGGGCCATGAGTTCTCATTCCATTTCACAAATGGGGGCTAAGACAGTTGTGGCACTGAATCAGTGTTGGCCTAGTTTTAAGCCCAAACAGGCTGTATATAATTCCACATAATGTGATGTCAAAACACTCAGCCATAAAATGGTAGACCACTAGTTTAGTCAGTATTAGTTGCCCATATAAACTGTGGGCCCCATATAAAAGCTTAGACAAACATATAAAAAGAAGGACAGGAATGAGAAAATGTGTGAGTCCAATTCACATCCAAATTTCAGTTAAACTGTTAAAGTTCACTCAAGTCAGTTTCTTTTAATCCTTCAGGTAAACGATGAAAAGTGTGAAACAGCATTTTTTTTTTCTTCTCTTACTGGCACGCAAAAAAGCAACAACATCAGGCATGCGTGTGCGTGCCTGTGTGTGTTTGTGTGTGTTGTCTGGACAATACTTTCACTCTGCGTCTTTGCATTGCATGCCTGGCACTCCAGTTATCTGTCTGCTTTGGCTGTGGCCCGGCTGTTGTTTCTCTCCAGGCTCATGCTTTGGAGATAAGGACAGCAGAGGAATTGAGATAACACAGAGGCCCAGACATACAACCCCCCCCCAATCCCCAGAGAGCCAACACGGTGATAGCCTCATTCCAGCCCTGATTTTAGTGACGCTGACACTACATAATTACCCCGTAAGCACAGATAATCACAATCTGTATCAATGAGCAATTAGTGTAGACATGGGCTGAGGGCTCTCCTGGGGATGCCAAATCAGAAGCCTACTGGGAGGCTCAGGAGGACTGGTGCTTTTATTGTAGCGCTGAAGGACCTTTTGACAAAGGCTGAGCCATAAATGAACAACTCTGTTTCCTTTATAATCCCATTTCTGTCTTAGATGGATTGGGCTCTGTTTCATCTTTCAATACAGACATCTAGTGTTGAATAACAATAAACATGAGGTTGTTTAACCCTGTCTTTAATTGCAGCATCACCCTGATTGGTATTTGAATAGCTTGGAGTGAAATTTAGTTCAATCTAATGTATTTATTTAGTGCAAATTAGCAACATAAGCCATTTCAGGACACTTCATATAGTAGGGTCAGCAGAGAGAAAACCAACATCCATTCCTCAGTTTTGTTGATCAGATCAGACCAGCTCTATACTCCAAACAAAAGGGAATTTGGCCAGATTCTTGAAGTACAATAAACTGCTGCTGAATATTTTCTGCAAACAAATGCCTCGCTTCTCGCTGTGTCAAGACTTATTTGTTTAATGGTAAGCATGTCAGCTGAAGGAGCGTGCATGTTCAATAGGGAAAAGAGCCCAGGGAAAAACTGCACAGTCATGCAAAATGTTAGACAATAACATGAAAGTGTTTATAGATTGGATGGACTTGGTCAGCTGGTGCTTCTTTTTGCATACTTACAATATTGTTGAAAATGTCAAATATTAGCTGGAGTTTTGTCCGCTATATAGTGTTTTTGGTGCTTTGGTGGCTTTTGTAGAGGGATCCATGTGTTTAGTTCATCTAAGTTTAAAAAAAAAACCCTCTGTCCTATTCTCTTGGTACATCTTACTGTCCAGTTCCTCAACTCCTGACCCCCCGGTGTCTCGTTAGTGGCGTCCTCAGACCCTTTTACTTGCTGAAGAAATAGACATAACCCAATAAGTCTGTTTACTGCTGTGGTCAAAGGTCAAGCCTTTTGAAAGGCACAGACATGTTCAGCGCCTGTTCTGGAAACCAGAGCTAGTGTTGGATATGTGCAAGTGAATACAAAACATGAAGGTCAGTGATGAGGTTTCGTGGTTTGGTGTAAGTTTTATTGTTTGGCATCTTAGATCATTTTTCAAATGTTTTCAGCAGAACTTGTTTTAAGAAGAATCATTTCCAATTAATAATAATTCTTTTTATGTTGAAATTGTAAAGAAAGCTGAATTCTCTCATGATTCGGAATTCTCAGTAGGAAACCCTGACCTCACCTCTGCCTCAGCTTGCTGAAACTTTGAATATATATGTTCAAGTGAGACAACACCCAGCCATTTCTATTTAAATGATATTTAATGTAGACTGGTCCAAGCAAAATTTGATATCCACAACCTTTTAGAGCAGCGTAATTGAATAGGCTGCACCATGATAACCATTGGCTTTATTCTTCTAATCTAATTGACTTAATTTTATTTTCCAAGGAGAAACAGCGTACCAGGGTTCCAATAGGCATTTTCCTTCACTTGCGTTCACCAAAGTCGGTTACTACAGCTTTGTAAACAGTCAAAGAGCCCAATCAGATTACAAATTTTGACCGAGATTCTGTTGCAATGTGTAACTGTGAACACGCTTGTTTTAGAGCTAAGTGCAGTAGTAAGTGAAGAAGGTCCAAGAGTGGTTGTCTCCTGAGGGATAAAATTCCCTTACTTCATCTCCTGTTCCCCAGCGGTGCCTGATAATAAGTGGAGGATTGTTAAAATGAAGAACCATATGTAATCATACTCCAGCAGGGGCAAAACAATCATAACTCAGCACGGCTCAGAGTCAAAGTTCAAGAGAGACATGTTATTCGTTTTGAGAGAATACTCCAGGGTCTTTGAGAATTATGCTGGATAGACTTTCAGTCGAGAAAAAAAAAATAGGAATACGTCACCCAACATCACTGATGCTTGGATATGTCAAAGCACCCATGTTTTTCGACCTGACTCCCTCAGGGAGAGGTCATTATGCCACCCAACCAAACACACATACCTGACTACTTAAGATAGATTAGTGACAAAGTTTCAAAAGTATTCAGTGTATGTTATTCTTTGTATTGTAAATTAAACTGTTCTCCTAAAGGAAAATATGGTGATATTGTCAGCAAATCCCATGGAGACTAAAACCAACAAATGAACTGAGATGAAATGAGCTAACAACTGTTACCTAGGAAGCCAAAGTTGAGCATTGCTCAGAGCCACAGACATCCATTTTTGTCCAAAAACACTGGGTAAACAGCATCTTTCATTACAATGAGCATGGGGCCACAAATGCACCAAATCTACAGCTGAAAATAGTCCTTACAAAAATACTGTTTTAGTCTTAAAAAACAAATAAAATAATAATTTTAGATAGACTTTTAAAGACTCGTAACTTTGGAACAAACAGACGGACATAGACAAAAGAGCAAAACATAAAGCGTAATATAATATTTGTTTTGGTCTTTTGAATGGTTTAAAGTAAGAAAATAGAGATTATCTTAGGCCCTAGACTCAAAGTCTTCAATTTAAGGATCTTTTACTGAATTATCTTGTTGCTGTGAGGATAAAACAGGTGTAAACAACAGATCTATGTTTTTAACCTCGCTGCAGTGATTTGTCTAAATGTAAGACCCAAATACCTTTACTTTGGTCATTTACAGATGCTGGATGATAAGGTCTGACTCACAGTCGGTGTTACAATTCATCCTGAAGGTGCTGGATAAGTTTGAGGTCCATTCAACATGATCTTTGTTTTGTGGGGGAAAGGAAGTGGCCTGTTGGAAGCTTAGTATTATCTAGTAAAATAACTGTAGGCTATTGGATTAAGATTTCTTATATTAGAATAAAATTTTTAACCTCAAACTCTGAAAAACCACATCACCTTTGTCAGTTCAGTCTACAATTTAATATTGTTAAAATATTACTCAGTAATGTTACAGCCACATATAGCTTAATGATGAATGGTAATATCTGGCATTTACAAGCAAACATGAACTCAGCTATATTTGACCTTTGACCTCCTGCTGCTGGATGAGTGTCTGATGACACTGCAACAGCTGTGGCTGCTATTCTATGAGCTCAGAGACTGTGTGAATGGAGCATCATGTTTGAAGCGCGAGGGGTGAGCACGGACAGTATGTGAAGGACTCTGTAATTAGAGACCTTCGCTGCGTAGGGGGTAGAAGTCAGTAGAGCTGTAAACACTTCCGAAGAATATCCCTCTCCTTTATACTCATGCCAATGCATTTAAAGTGCTACAGTAAACATTGCTGCCCCTCTGGTGCAGCTGCTTTTTAAAGGACATTTTCAATAAACTCCATGCTTGCAAGCTGTGCATTGCTGTCTTGGCAGTTCTTTCATTTCAATTCCAGTTTCTTATATTACCAAAAAAAAAAAAAAAGGGTTCCATGTTCAAGAAGCTCCATCAGCACTGAGGGAAAAGGTATTTGTTTGAATTTCGTGCATGTGCAGATTTATGTCTGTGGGTGCCTGGGACTGTTTCACTAAGGTTGATTAATTCTGACACAGGTTGACAGTTCTCTTGCAGCAGTGATAGATTTTACCACACATGTGCAGGGGATTGGAGAGCAGTTAAACCAGTCACCTTTCCCCTGTGAAAGTATCCTTTAAGGTTTATATCTGTGAAATGGGTCTGTCTCTCCTTATATGTCAGGGTGGGGCTGAAACATCTAGTGTGATTGTAGTTGAGTCGGGATTTAGAATGATAATGAGCTAAGCTGAGAATAGGCAGAATGGTTTTCCTATATCATAACATTATGATTCACTGTGTACAGTAATATACAGCTTATTCAGAAGGGGTCCACTTTAAGGGGAAACTGGTAAGGTATGCAGAGGTGTGAAGGCAGGGTGTGAAATTCTCTCCAAGGCTCTGTTTTTTCACCCTTCACACACACACAGCTACACTGGTCAGTTTTTCTGTGTATGAATGAGTGCAAAAGGATGAGTGCACCATCTCTAAGCAAGAACTGCACACTGTACACTGTCATATATTTATGATTCACTGAGTTGAAAAGGCAAAGGTACATATATGGCAAGAGATCAGAAAGGCAGTGTGATAAAGTCTGACAGGGTGACTGTGGCCATGGGGGTAGAGTAGGTCAGTGATTTGATCTCTTGCTCCTCCAAAGTGTAAAGTGTTCTTGGGTAAGAAATGCCTCTTTTCCACTAGTACCCACTCGGCTTGACTCAACTCGACTCGGTTTCTGTGGTTTTCCATTACAATTGAGTACCACTTCAGTGTGGGTGGGGTTGTTATAGCAACGCCACCCGAAAGTCCAGTGATGTCATTTATATGCGACACAAACACACAACAATGGAGGACATCGAAGTGATGGTATACCTGCGGCTCGGTTGCGACGAGATGAAACACAGTGTTGTTTGTGTGTAGCCTTTTCGCTTGTTACCGGGTTTCAAATATGGCGGGTTTGAATCATGAAGGAGTCGCTCTAATGACTCATCCAGTGATGTCAGTCCCTGGCCAATCAGTGACATGCAGTCTGTTGACGTCACATTTTTGGATTGGCTCGGATCACTTGGAACCCCGACCAAACAGGTACCAAAAAAATACCTGGTACCAGGTACTACCACCTAATGGAAAACCCTAAAAACCGAGCCGAGTTGAGTTGAGCCAAGCCGAGTAGGTACTAGTGGAAAAGGGCTAATAGTGAACCCCAAAACTGCTCTGATATATCACTGGTGTGGGTGTATATGATAAGGGGAGAAAGCACTATGCGTATGGGGCTTGCATTGTGAAAAAAGTACTATTTATTTTCACTCCACTTTTGAGAATGGCGTTCAGGACTGGGCAGTATGAAACAAACTATGCTAAAGCCTTTTAACTCAAATAAAAGCTACGTAAGGAAATAGTTACTGGTGAATTATGCTTCAGCTGGAAATCTACGCTGTAGCTACATCATAACCTACGGTGTAACCTGACGTCCACCTCCCTAGAAATATAACTACACATTGCATCAATGTATCTTGCAGTTCTTATGATTGGCCTATTCATTACCTTCGAGTCCTCCTGTGCATTTCCAGCTACTTTTTCGCCACAGTTGTTTGTATTTATCAGTGAGAGAATAACAATCAGATTCAGATTCAGATTCAGTATAAGGAATAATAATCATAGCATCAATATAAAGACTCACAGATGTCAGCAAATTCCTGAAGGGAGATTGCTGAAACTATCAGAATGGACGTGAGGGAATGAACAAAGAAGTGGAAAAACTTGAGGGACAAATATGTTTGCCCCAGAAACATATTTGTCTCAAATAAAAGCTATGTAAGGAAAATTGTAGTTGATTGAAGCTTTAGGGCTATGGGTAATGATGAGCTTTAAAGATTTCAATTCACAAAATGGTTAAGGGACATGGTGATGAGAGAGAATCTAGATGTTGGTGTTTTTGTAGTTTGATTATCTGTTTGGCGCGCACATTTCTTGATTAGTTCATTCTCCACGTAAATAGTTATTCTGGTTTTACAGTGATACACTAACTGTCTAAGAATCCTGAGTAAGAAGAAGAAGAAGAAGGAACTTTTGGCTGCTCCCTTATTTCCCAAGGGGTTGTCATAGCAGAAGGATCCGCATGTTGAATTAGCAGATTTTTCACTGAATGAACTTCTTGACACAACCCTACCATTTATTCGGGCTTGGGACTGGCACTAGCAACCAGGGATCTTTTGCATGTAAGGCAAATGGGTTGTGTAAATTCTTGAGTGAATAACCAAAATATAATACCAGCAAAAAAATACCAATATGTAAAGATGTCTGTGTAGGTTCTCAGTCATCCAGGACATGGTAGTCTAAGGGTTTGAAAGAAGTCAACTGGACATGTAAACATGTGAAGACCTCCTAAAGTCAGTGCATTATTCAGGATAATGTCTTCCACCTAAAATCTATATTGTAAAAAAACCCCAAAAAGTTTAGTCCCCAGAGTCATGCATCGCTATCAGCAGTAGTCAAACTGTGCTGACCTGCAGGAGTGATTCCAAAGGTTAGCAGACATCAACAGTGTGTCAGCTGTGCTTTGCAAGCTGATTACAAAATTCAGACCTCTAGGTGGATTTGGTGTGCACGGGCCATTATGCTCTCAAAGGCACTGGGGAGCATAATGGCAGGTAATCCTATTAATCTTTTGTTGACATCCAGACCCAGGAGAGTAAATAGTGAAACAATGTCATTGATGATCTCCTTAAATGCATGAGACAGCTAATTGGGCTTTGAGTTGTTGTGCTACTCTGATGAACACACGAAGAAGAAAGTAGCAGATCTACAGTGACAACAACTTAAATTGTTCAACAATCATCATAACAGCAAAAATGGAACAAAATGCACCATTTTATTACAGCTTTAAGTTGGTCCGGATATCAGAATAATGAAACTCTTTTTGCCACAGCATACACTCACCAGCTACTTTATTAGGTAGTCCTATTCAACTGCTTGTTAAAGCAAATATCTTATCGTCCAATCACATGGCAGCAACTTTTTTTTTTCTTCTTGTTACAGTTCCTTTATTCTGACCTTTCACATATTGTTGCAGATCATTTAGATCTATTGAACTAATTAATCAGAATCAGAATCAGAATACTTTATTAATCCCAGAGGAAATTATGTGGTCACAGTTGCTCCAGGACAGTAAGACGTGTGTAGTG
>VUQS01060554.1:0-12026 GCA_015108495.1 Heterochromis multidens
ACGACTGACCTCTCCCTGAGCCTGGTTCTGCCTGAGGTTTCTTCCTGTTAAAAGGGAGTTTTTCCTTCCCACTGTTGCCAAGTGCTTGCTCATAAGGGGTTGTCTGATTGTTGGAGTTTTCTCTGTATTATTGTAGGATCTTTACCTTAAAATATAAGGCGACTGTTGTTGTGATTTGGAGCTATATAAATAAAATTGAATTGAATTGACATAAATTCAGTGTCTATCGTTCTGCTATGTATATTATAATGACATAAGACCAGATGTTTGTTATCATATTACATAATTATTCTTTACATATCAGTCAGATGCAGCACAATACAGCCCTACTGACTGGGAGAGGGAATGACATAGAAACACAAGGTAAGCTGAATTGTTTATTATCTTTGAATAGATGTTTAACATGGCACTTAAGTGTTATTTGCTATATGTAAGTGTGGCTATTACACAACACATTCAAGCTGACAATGATCAAATCCTCATCTTTTGCTGTGGTTTATTGTCTTCAAACCAGCAGACAAAGCAGATGGCATTCAAAAGAAGTCCAGGATGAAATATTTGAGGACATGTACAGAAATTGTATTTTTTCTTGTTATCATAAGACATTTGGAGTGACAGTTGCTACATCTTAGTTTTTGGTTGTGCTTAAGTAAAGCTTACAGTCTAAGAGGTCTGCTATTGATATTTGACACAAAGAGAAAAGCTTGCTTTTTTGAATTTATTTACAATTACAAATAAAAAATGTGACCTTAAACAGCTTTTACTAGTTTGATATTCTGATCATTTGACACTAGAAATTAGGTGATGGGATTGAATTTGAACAAAGGTTTCTATGTCCTGGTGAGCCATTTACACTAACCAGTGACAGTATAATTATAACAAATTTTTGATCCATCCATCCATCCATTCTCTTCCGCTTATCCAATTCAGGGTCGCGGGGGGGCTGGAGCCTATCCCAGCTGCCACAGGGCGAGAGGCACGGTACACCCTGGACAGATCGCCAGTCTGTCGCAGGGCAAATTTTTGATTAAGATCCTAAATTTGCAAGTGATATGTTATTGTGTTTTCTGTATTTCAGGTTCACAGCAGATGGAAGAAAACTCCTGGAAAACAGCCACTAATGTAGCCATTGTGCTGATTGCAGACGATGGTATCTTTTCAAATTGTTGTATATATGTTACCACTGCTTCAGATTTTGCTGAAGCTGTATCAGACAGTAGTGGTTATGTTATTTAGTCATTAACCATATACAACCTCGTTTAACCTAATCAGGAAGAACACCTTTATAACCTTATTTCCAACGAGAGATCTGGAGATAGAAACAGCAAAAACAAGTAGTTTTAAACATTAATATACAACAATAAGAACAAATTTGGGAACAGAAACATAGACCAACACATTTTAAAAGGAAAACAAATCCACTAGGAAGTTGAGGATACTGACAGCCAACATTCCAACAAATTATCACCCAAAACACCCTTTTCCAAGTTCTGGACTCAGAGAAATCAAATAAAGAGTACTGGGATTTAGAAATGATACCATACCTGTGTACTAGCCTGTGGGTGGCAAAAACAGGGCAACATACCCTACTGTATATCTTACACTGTGGACTTGAATGTATAATTATCTTGCATAAAGGAGGAGTTTTTCTACCCACGTTCACTGCCACCTAAACACCACAAGTTCCCTAGAGAAACTCACTAACCTTAATAGGGATAGGTGCTCCTGCCCAAATTGACATAATATAGCACCAGATGGTAAATGGACTGATTCTTATATATCCCTTTTCTACTCCCCTGGAGCACTCAAAGCATTTTATACAACATGCCTCATTCACCCATTCATACAAACACTTTTTCTATGCTTAACTGTGTGGTGGGGTGTGTTTTGTGGCTCAGCTGCAGCGGAGGGGTGGAAAAGTGGGTTCAGGGGGCAGTACCAGGGAAGGCTGGCGATCACAGCTGGCCCTCATCAGGTCCATCAGGATTCCCTATTTAGGAGGACGCTGATACCAGGAAAGGGGGGTGTGCGGAACTGAACTGGAGAAAGCGAGGCTGAAAAGCCTCTCCTTACGTATACATAACAATCTTGTAAATGAACCATTTTTCTGACAGACCCATGGTCCATGCAGGCAAAGGAAGGGCTTGGCCGCTTGTGCGGAACTGAACTGGCTCGCCTGTGTTTTCCCCGGCTCCAGTGGGGACGGTGCGCTGGATGAGGGAGGGGGACGACCCTCTTGCCTTCCTGGAGGGCTTCGAACTGGTGGTGGTGGCTTGCCACTGGCTGCCGGAGGAGTGGGTGCAACAACTGCTGCCATTTCTGCCGGGGGAGACCCGGGTGGCGGCTCTTAGCCACCCAGGCGGAGTGGGGGCCAAGTTCGGGGAGGTCTGCCATACCATTCTGGACCTCCCGGGTCTCTCCCCAGAGGGCCACCGCTGCCGCTTTTGGGGAAGCAGGATGGGGCCGCAGAACTGCTGCAGAACGAGGTGGAGTGGGTCCGTGGACATTGGCCGGCCAGCCTGGGCAACGCGGTGGAACGGGCAGAGGAATACAGGGTGGGACAGCTGGGACACCCCCTGGAACATTCGCAGCTGGCAGCAGGGGATCGACCGATCCCAGCCCCAAGGAGGAGGCTCTGAGTACCGTCCACACCTTGGCCCGTTTCTGCAGAGCAGCGGCTGAACCCTCCCTCTAATTCCCTCTCTGTTTTTGTCCCCCCACAGGTCCCGACAGATGCGGTCACTGGCCCCCACCCACCGGGAGCAGCACAGCCGCTGGAGCTGGTATGTTGGAGGTGCAGGCGGCCGAGTCACCTCCGCTGGAGTTGCCCAATGTTGGAAGTGGGGCAGCGATGTGCTGCGCTCAGTGGTGATGCAAGGTCGTCTGACGCTGACTCTGGGGAGGAGGAGACGGCAGGGCCTTCTCGAGAGGCCCCACCAGCTTCAGTGATTCACTCCATGGGAGATTTCCCACTAGAGCAGTCTTGAGACAATACTCTATGGTCAGCCTTGGACCAAGTGATAAAAACTGATGGTCAACTGGTGCGCCTTGACGTAGCGCTAACCTACCCACATTTTATGATGGTTAAAGACTGGCTGTATCGAGTGAGTCATGATGCTTGCACAGCGGAGGAGCACATCCAGTTGTTGGTACCTAAAAGCCGTCGGGAAATGATTTTCCAGGCGGCTCATTATAACCCCATGGCAGGGCATATGGGATATGATAAAATTCTGGAGCGAATTATTGCCCGATTCTATCGGCCGGGCATCCGGGGTGACGTTCGCTGATGGTGCGCGTCCTGCCCGGAATGTCAGCTGGTGAACCAGCTGGCCATCCCGAAAGCGCCTTTGTGCCCATTACCATTGATGGAGGTCCCGTTTGAACACATAGGCATGGACCTCATCAGGCCATTTCACTGAAGTGCACGGGGATATCGTTTTGTATTAGTTCTGGTGGATTATGCAACAAGATATCTCGAAGCAGTGCCGCTGTGCACCATTTCCACGAAGAGTGTGGCGCAGGCACTGTTTCAGGTCATCTCCCGAGTCGGCATCCCGAAAGAGATACTGACTGACCAGGGCACGTCGTTCATGTCTCGCACACTGAAAGAACTGTATGAATTACTGGGTATTAAATCTATTCGGACCAGCGTCTACCACCCTCAGACCGACGGGTTGGTGGAGCAGCTGAATAAGACTTTAAAATCCATGATTCATAAGTTCATTCACGAGGATGAACATAATTGGGATCGCTGGCTAGACCCTCTGATTTTCTCCCTTTGAGTTGTTGTTTAGCAGGAAGCCACAGGTGGTGTGAAAAAAAAAACTTTTAGCCCGGCTAAAAGTGAAATTCAATACGTTTTGGACCTGAGAGCAAAGCTGCACACATTAGGGAGGTTGTCACGGGAGAATCTGCTTCAGGCACAGGAATGTCAGCAGCACCTGTACAACAGAGGGGCTAGGCTGAAGCAATTTTCACCGGGAGATAAAGTGCTTGTATTGCTCCCTTCATCTAGCTCAAAATTACTCGCCAGGTGGCAAGGGCCCTTTGTGGTCACATGGCAAGTCGGGGACATTGACTATGAGGTGGTGCGGTTGGACAGGGGAGGGGGAACACAGTTATATTATCTCAACCTCCTTAAAGCATGGAGAGAGGCTGAAACCGCTTCTCTGGTGAGTTGGGGCCGGAGGTGCCAAATTCCACCATTTCTGCCTCCCTCCATTGTGATAATCACCTCACACAGGCCCAGAGAGCGGATGTTGCTGCATTGCAACAGCGGTTTGCAGATGTGTTCTCCCCCTTCCTGGTCACACCTCTCTCATAGAGCACCATTTTGAAACGCGCCCTGGCGTGACGGTGCGCTCACGGCCCTATAGGTTACCTGAACATAAAAGGCAAATAGTTCAGAGGGAATTGGCTGAAATGCTGAAGATGGGAGTGACAGAAGAATCCCACAGTGCCTGGTGTAGCCCCATAGTTATTGTGGTGAAGAAAGATGGATCTATACGGTTCTGTGTGGATTATCGCAAGGTGAATGAGGTGTCACAGTTTGATGCTTATCCCAAACTTGACGAGCTCCTGGACCAAGGGCTACTGGTCACAGGTACAGTATCTGGGGTACCACTTGGGGGGCGGGCAGATGCTCCCTCAGAGATAAAACAGCAGCGATCGCATCCTGCCCGTGCCCCAGGACCAAAAAAGAGGTGAGGCAGTTTTTGGGGCTGGCTGGCTTCTACAGCTGGTTCGTGCCCAGCTTCGCGGAGCTGACCAGCCCCTTAACTGATTTCACCCGATAGGGTGGCCCAGATCTGGTCCAGTGGACGGAGCATCAGACAGCATTTGTACAGGTGAAAAATGCTCTCTGTGGGGAACCCCTGCTCTACACTCCTAACTTTTCTCTCCCTTTTGTTCTGCAGACTGGCGCCTCAAACAGAGGGTTAGGGGCCGTTTTGTCCCAGCAGGTAAGGGGGATTGACCGCCCTGTGGCCAGAAGCCAGAAGCTTTCTGAACGAGAGGCCAGATACAGCACGGTGTAGAAGGAGTGCCTGGCCATCTGGTGGGTGGTCAACTCCCTTTGTTATTACCTCCTGGGCTGCCTTTTCATTCTCTGTTCGGATCACGCCCCGCTGCAGTGGCTCCATCGCATGAAGGATGCCAATGCCCGAATCACCCATTGGTATCTGGCTCTCCAGCCCTTTAAGTTTCAAGGTGATCCATAGGCTGGGGGCGCAGATGGTTGTGGTTGATTTTCTCGGGGGGGTGGCTCCCTGGCCTAAGTCGGGCAATGGGGGTATGTGGCGGGGTGTGGTTTGTGGCTCAGCTGTAGGGGAGGGGTGGAGCAGTGGGTTCAGAGGGCAGTATTAGGGAAGACTGGCAGTCATAGCTGGCCCTCATCAGGTCCATCAGGATTCCCTATTTAGGAGGACGCTGATACCAGGACAGGGGGGTGTGCAGAACTGAATTGGAGAGAGCGAGGCTGAAAAGTTTCTCCTAACGTATACATCAATCTTGTAAATATCCACCAACCTGACATTTCTCCTCCCTAAGTTAAATGGATAGATGGAAGTTATATGGCTACAAACATAAAAACCACTAGTTCCCAGACAGGAGTTCCCTGAAACTGAGTGTTACTTCTAGTGAGCTGATATCAATAGTTGTGACAGACTAAGCTACATAAGACATTGCATTGAATTACTATGTATATCTTAATTATTTCACCTAACTGGTTTCACCTTGGGTATTCTTCTTTATCCTTTTGGTAGATCAAAGCAACTTGTGCTGTTTCTGCCAGATTTCCTGGAAGCTTTCAGGACCACGGTGGTCGGTGTGCCGGTGGTCGCCGGAGGAAAGGGCAGGGCGGCTGCTGCCACAGCTGCCTGGGGAGGCACAGGCGGCGGTCCTCAGCCTCCCGGTGTCAGAGAGGAGGGACTTCAGCAGGGTCTACCACGCCATGTTGGCCTGCCTGGGGGTCTCCCCTGAGGACCACCATCACTGCTTCAGGGGAAGCCGGATGGAACCCGAGGGCTGGCCCTTCATGTATGCCCGGCGGCTGCATAACACCGCGGCCAGCTGGCTGCAGCCTGATCCAACGGAGGGGGAGGCACGGATGCTGGAGGCGATTGTCTTTGAGCAATTTATGGAGGGGTTGCCAGCGGACACTGCAGAATGGGTTCGCGGCCACCGGTCGGCCAGCCTGACAGAAGCGGTGGAGTGGGCAGTGGATTACCAAGCGGGATGGCCAGGGCACACTCTGGCACAACCACAGCCGGCAGCAGAACCAGCCGATTCCGGCCCCGAGAAGGAGGCTCCAGGCGGCATCCACACTTCGGCCTGATGCTGCAGAGCAGCACCCAGGCACCCCCACTAACCATGTTTTGTCTGGTCGTACAAATGCCGTGGCAGGAGTGTTGGAGGTGCAGGCGGCCGGGACACCTGCGTCGGGAGTGTCCATTGATGGAGGTGGGACAGGTGTTCTGTATCGCCGGCCCTCCGACACCCTCCCCCGGTCTAGGAGGGACGTACAGCATTCCGGTAAGGTGCCAAGGGGGTATACGCCAGGCCTTGGTGGACTCGGGCTGCACGCAGACCCTGGTCCACCAAAACCTGGTTCGACCAGGGGCATTGTTGGAGGCAGAGTGGGTGGAGGTTAAGTTTGTGCATGGGGACATCCACAAGTATCCCATAGTGCCACTGGAAATTAAATATATGGGCAAAATGCATAGAGTTAAGGCTGCGGTTAGCTCCCACCTGACACATCCCCTAATCTTGGGAACTGATTGGCCGGGGTTTAATAACCTGTTCGGGCAGTGTGTGGGGATGTGTTCACGACCGATTGGGACTTGTAGTGTTTGCGCTGCGCTCAGTGGTGATGCAAGGTCGTCCGATGCTGACTCTGGGGAGGAGGAGACAGCAGCAAACACCACCTTGTCCATTAAGAAAAGGTCTTTTATAGCTGTTGATGACACACACACACTATATTGCCAAAAGTATTCACTCACCCATCCAAATCATTGAAAACAGGTGTTCCAATCACTTCCATGGCCACAGGTGTATAAAATCAAGCACCTAGGCATGCAGACTGCTTCTGCAAACATTGGATTAGCTCAAGAACAGTGCGCAGAGAGCAACAACTCGAGTCTCCGATCTATATATTATAGACCTGTATATTACAACAAATACAGCACAAATATTAAAATGTTACCAGCCTGTAAGTACTGTGGTAGACCTGAGCAAACAGTCTGAAAGTTATAAAATGGTTAAATGGCGGGCTCCATCTCCCTTTTCTTTTCTCCATTCTTGCTCAGAAACCAACATAAAACAACCAAAAATCACAGTAAACAAAATAAACGTAATGTACTGTACAGACTATGTACAACATGTCCCTGTAAAAGGAACATTAAATTATATCACTCAACTATTTCTTCTTTAGATGTGGAAGCTTTACCTGCTGCCAATCTGATGACAGATCAGATGCCATTTTGAGCAAGAATTGTAATTTTCTCTGCTTTGTCTAACCCCTGCAGAGCCTCTGTCAAAACAGAAATATTTGTGTGCATAGAAGATATAAAATATACATTTCATTACACCGCATTGGACAAACCTTGGTCAGTTGATTTCCTCTGTGCAGTGCAGAAGAACATCAGTCAGAAGTCAAGGTGATGAGATGGACTGATCTCCTTTGTCACTCTGGTAAAGACCCCAGTCTCTCCATACCATCACCATCCAAGAGCTCAAACCCCTCAAGCTGTCTGCTGCTCTACTTCATATGGGATTAAAGCTAAGTTGTAGACAATCACATTACAGCGGTTAAGAATATTATTACTACTGCTAAACATTAGAGGTCAAATTTAGATAATAATTTTAGATCAAAATCAAATCAAAAATTAATCTTAATTTCAACAATTGGATTGGAGGACAGATTGGTGTTATAGCCAGCCACAATTATGGCCAATGAGATGTTGCATGGTGTACCATCTCCTGATACTGAAAGAATACAGTGTCACATTTTCACTTAATGTGTCAAAGTAATTAATCAAAAATATATTGGTTTTTATAATGGAGTTTAAAAACATACTCATGCAAATATGAGACAACAACACAGGCAATGTCATAGACTACTTGTCATCACATCTTCAGAGAAGCTCAACAATCCCATACAAGGGATACCCTGTTTCGAGAAAAACTTGAAATACATTTCCAATACCAAATTTTAATTTTTAACTTAAAATCTCAATTTTAAATCTCAATCTCAAATATTTGAATCCTGATTGATTTGGCAAAACTTGCAGTTGTTGGGTTAGCAAATTTTGTTGAGTACCACAGCTCACATAATTGTAGGAGGAACAAAACAAACAAACAAAAAAAAAAAAAACTAAGTTTCCTGACTAGGAGGCAGAGCCTTCAGATTTTAGGCCACTCTTCTGTGGAACCAGCTCCCAGTTTGGATTTGGGAGACAGACACTCACTCTATTTTTGAGATTAGGCTTAAAAGTTTCCTTTTTGATAAAGTTTATGTTATGGTACCATTGTGTGGCAGGCAGGAAGTGGACCCCAATGCAGGACTTGTGAGACAAGACTTTCAACAAAGCTTTAATTCGCTGACAACTGATGGATTAACAAAAACACAATAACGGAGCAACTCTGGGGGGCGGCCGGATGGCCAGCGATGGAGAACCTCAGAAAGTCGACGAATGAGACGGAACCTCTCTTGAGGCTAGCAATGGAGAAGATTCACAGATGGCATTGATGACCTCAGGTGGCATAGCCGGAGGTCGACGTCGATGGGATACCTCAGGGGGCTTGGCTGAAGGCCGGCATCAGCGACAGAAACCCTTGGACTCTGACTTAGGCTCAAGCACTGATGGTGATGGACTTATTGTCTCTAGGTTGGACTCAGGTGGCGGGAAGACCACAGGCTCTGTATTTGCGCGTAGACCACTGGTTCATGTTCAAGCGGCCAGAGAGGCATTGGGGATGCAGGAGGCTCAGACTGCACACACTCGGGACACTCGGGACACTGAAGCTGGGGCTGCCCAGCAGAGTATGCAGTACCCTCAGGAGACAGAGGCTGCAGCATCTTCGGGTGGGGACCCTCAGGATTGGGTGGGTGCTCAGCTGTCTCATCCGATGACCAGGGCTGTGCAGCATGCTCAGCCATCTCCTCTGACAACTGGGGCTGAGACTGTGGACCAGCTGTCCTCACCCTGAGAACAGGGACGGGTGTAGGGACAGGCTGGGCTCAAGCCACCATCACCCTGAGAACAGGGATGGGTGCAGGGACAGGCTGGGCCCTGGCTGCCCTCACCCTGGAAGCAGAAATGGGTGCAGGGTGAACAGTCTCAAGGGAGTCCCCGGGTGGAGTGACACTTTGAAAAGAGTCCAGCTCAGAGACAATGAAAGAACTCAACAAAAACCAGCTCAGATGCATGGTTAACAGTTTCAGAGGATGCTGGCTGTGAAACAACAACGGTCTCTGGGGGTGCAGGTTGTGCTGCGTAACAAACAGTCTCTGAATCAGCCAGCTGGGAAACATTGACTGGTCTCTGGAAGGACCGCCCAGCTACACAAAACATTATCTCTTTATTGTTGACCGGCTTGAAAACCAGTAACTCACGCTGAGTTTTCATATTTACAGTCTTAAGAGGTGAGGATACGGACTGATTGTCTGACAGTGAAGAAACAGATGCTACAGTCTCAAGGAATATCAGTTTGGGCAGATGGGCACCAGGAAACAAAACAGTTTTACTCACTGTGGATGAGATGTCAGATGGCTCAGTGTCAGCGCACATGGGCGGAGTAACAGCTGTGCACCCAGCAACCCTTGCCCTAGGCACAGGAACAGATGAGAACCTGGAGTTGGTCACCCTTGGGGCAGGTATTGCCAGCAGCCAGGGTTTGGATGATATGAAGTCATCTAGAAATACTAACTGTAACAGTCATTTATGTAGGTCTTGGATGTTGACCACGTGCTGGGAGTCTCTCAGAAGCTCGACAATAACTTCCTTAACCTTCTCAAAAACAGAACTTGAGTCCACTGGGTCCATGTTAGGTCGCGTCCTTCTGTCGTGGAACAGTTGTGTGGCAGGCAGGAAATGGAACCCAATGCAGGACTCGTGAAACAAAACTTAAACTTACAACACAGCTTTTATTTGCCGGCAACTGACAGATTAACAAAAACACAATTGCAGAGCAGGGCAGGAACAAACTGACTGGAAACTAGAACTAGAGGAAGACACACAGACAAAAGAGCACACAACATGAGGGAGGACACAACAAGGAACACAAGCAAACTGAGGGTTTAAATACACAAAAGTAGATTAGGGCAGAGTGGAGACACCTGGAGAAACACAGCTGAACTGAACTACCTAAAGAGACGGGGAAGCAAAACTGAACATAACGCACACGAGGCAAGGGACTATCAAAATAGGAAGTAACATAATGAGACCAGGACTAAGACATACGAACTCGACACAACTAAACAGGGAAACCAGACAACCATGGAGACAGGACACAGAGACCAGACAGAAACGGGAAAGCTGTTATATCAACACTTGTTTTATACAGAGCCAGAACAGTGAAACTTGATTTTGGTGTTGAAAAAAAAAATGACATTGAAAAATAAAAACTGAAACTGAAAAAGGAAACATTGGCATTGAAAGAAAATTTTGTTGGTTTTTAATAAAAAATAAATTTTACACTAACTGTTCTTTTACATTTGCAGTGGGTTTTTTTTTTTCCTTTTACGCTTCTAGTTTCTTTTTTCGCTTTCTGCTTTTAAATTTCAATTCTGTGTCTGTCATGGTCCTGGGTCAGCTTACCCAGTGTTTTGAGTTTTGTTGGACTTTGAAGTTGGTTTAATTATTTATTGTGGTCTCTGGTTTGTGTAATTTTTTGTATTAACTTCTTGTGATTCTTCTTCTTCTGACTTCTTGCGCTTAGTGTATTTAGTCCTTAGTTTCCTGACATTTCTGCAAAGCTCTTACCCCCTAGGAGTTAGAGGCCAGTGATATTGGTGCTGCACGGGCTTCGTAAAGATGCTGACACAAAACATTCAAAAGCCAAACATCACAGGACAGCAAAGTCTACTGCAGATTCATGAACAAACACAAGACCCAAGCATTACTTCAGCTCACTGCTGGATTTGCAAAGATGAGAGATTCCCTAGACATAACGGTGGGCCATAACTGATTTTGCTGTTAATGTTTTGATGGTGGTGGCACCAGGGATTAAAGTGGGATTTGGTAGGTGGGGGAACCCTCTCAAGTGTAGCGGTGCAGCGTGGGGAAAAGAATCACTCAGAAATAAGTCTCAACTTGTTTAGTAAGCTCCAGTAGTAAGCCAGCAGTCTGAGAGCAAAGTGGTCTGTTGGGGTGATATGGTACTATGAGGTCTTTAAGATAGGATTGGGCCTGATTATTCAAGACCTTGTATGTAAGGAGAAGGATTTTAAATTCAATTCTGGATTTAACAGGGAGCCAATGAAGAGAAGCCAATATGGGAGAAATATGCTCAGCATTTTGGATCATCTGAAGGTTTTTCAGGTAGGTTTTTAGGACAGCCTGATAATAATGAATTACAGTAGTCCAGCCTAGAAGTAATAAATGCATGAACTAGTTTTTCAGCATCACAGCTGACACAGGATGTTTCTAATTTTAGCGATATTGCACAAATGCAAGAAAGCAGTCCTACATATTTGTTTAATATGTGTGTTTGACACAATGTTTCTTTTTAGGGCTGACGACAATAACCTCAGTTTTATCTGAATTTAGAAGCAGGAAATTAGAGGTCATCCAGGTCTTTATGTCTTTAAGACATTCCTGCAGTTTAACTAATTGGTGTGTGTCATCTGGCTTCATGGATAGATAAAGCTGGGTATCATCTGCATAGTAATGAAAATGTATGCTATGCCTTCTAATGATACTGCCTAATGGAAGCATGTATAATGTAAACAGAATTGGTCCCAGTACAGAACCCTGTGGAACTCCATAATTAACCTTAGTGTGTGAAGAAGACTCCACATTTACATG